>KN475528.1:3698-42567 GCA_000787095.1 Periophthalmodon schlosseri | reverse complement strand
GAGAATCGAATCCTTCTTGCTGTGAAGCGTGAGTGTCAGCCACTCAGCCACCGTGCCAATCCGGATTCTTAAAAATGTGAAAAACAAGTTTATTTTAAATGGTTTGCAGTGGTCCAAAGTTATTCCTCACTTACATTATGCTGTGTTTTGCCACGACTGTAAAGCTAACAACAACTAGCCTGCTAACTCCCATTTGCGGATATCACGCAGCAGAGATGAAGTGAACAGGGGATGGCTTTTAGATAAGGACTAAGAAGAAGCTATGTATAGTTTTACAGTTAGTCGTGAGAAAGAGGAGAGCACAGGAACACTATAGGAAACAGATGAAAGGAGAAATCTTGTAACTCCTGGCACAAACCGCACTTTACTTGGAGCATTTATGTTACGCAATATGGACTCGTACTATCTTTAAAGTCACCCACTATGTTGCTTGTTACATGTGAAAGCTCCCACTGATCTGTTCTGAATACACTATTTAACAGGCTTGCAGGTCGCCATGGAGATCACATACATGCAGCGCACATAGGGACTAACAAACAATTGACTTTGGATACTTTTATCTGCTGATGGTGGGGTTCTAAGTGGTTACCCGGGACTTGAAAATGAATGTGAATGAAGAATCTATAGGGTACGGGTGACATTATTCTTACGGTACAAAAAAGTGCACAGTTGAAATGATTGGTCTGTACTAAAACTGTATTAACTACTAAAATCTTCACAGCAAAACACCCGCACAGCAATTGTGTACACATTTATAACATGCGCATTTTGAAATTAAGCTATTATTTTGTTATCAAGTTTTTATTATTTACTTAGATGAATCGGGTAATGTATATTTCTTTCATTTAAAAGTGCATTATGTCATTTTTCTCGTGGAAGGTCTGCCTCCTGCTTGTCTCCACGGAGATGTTATTGCTTTGCCTAGATAGTTCCACAGGTTCTGGGTTCGACTCCCAGGCTGCCCGGGCCTTTATGTTTCTCCGTGTCTGGGTGGGTTTCCTCCGGGCACTGCAGTTTTCCCCATCAAGCCAATGGCATTAAACATATCTAACTCGAAGAAGACAAGAATGTGACGTCACCAGGACAAGTTACAAGTCAGATTTTGAGAAATAAGTTTAATGCCATACTTTGAAACATTCCAAGCAAAGCAATAACATCTCCATGGAGACAAGCAGGTGGTAGGTGGTGTACTTTCCACACGAAAAGTCACAGAGTGCACCTTTAACATAGGCTACGTAATAGTGTATTCAGAGGTGGTGTACTTTCCACACGAAAAGTCACCTTTAACATAGGCTACGTAATACTGTATTCAATTCATTTTTTACACAATGTGATAGCACATAGTTTAGACAAATAAGGATTTTAAACATTTTTTGCAACATATGATGTTTTTGCCTGAGCCTGCACAGATTTTTGTTAATATTTTGATTTAAAACATCTACCTTTTAAAAATGTCATATATTGATACTTTGCAGCTGATGGCATCAACATTCCCTGGGGGTTGAAGCTAGCTGGAGGCACTGCTCTGTCTGAAGCGCTGTTACTCAAGTTAGGCTTTAATCTGAGCTTTGTTTTAACACAATCTGACCATAAAGAACAGACTTAGCTGGAACTGCAACAGGTGAGCTGATTTGTGCTTTTAAACAAGTCCCTCTCACATAACATTACAGTCACAAGCTAGCTAGCATTAGCCAACAGTTTTTCAGTTACTCTCACCTTTTTGTTGAACACCAAACACCTAAACATGCTCATGAACACTCGTATCGATCACAGACTCCTGAAAATGCGTTGTTTAGATCCATTTTGTATTTTTTCGTGAGTTTTCAGACTTAGATCTTAAATCTCCAGGCAGCGTTTGCTAATGTGTGCACCGAGTGTCACCAAGGTAACTACTGAACATTCTACCATAGACATACATGCAATCCCCCCAGGGTGATGTCACAGCAAAGTACCAACTGACATATTTGCCAGGATTTCCTACATCAATGGAATGTACTCTGTAGCAGTACTTTGGGTATTTGTACAAGCTCAGAGCAAAGACACATTGCCCTTCCCATTTTCATTTGTCTGCCAAGTAGTGTCCATCCCACTGATATTTTGGCGCCATTGAGATAAAATATAATCCATTTAATTCTTCTTTACTTCAAACTGTTTGTTCAGGCACGGGCTGGAGTTTGCTGCATCTCCAGAAAGTGTAATTATAAAGCTATATTTAAAGCCAGCGACGCACATCCTTTATAAATCAAGATAAAGTAGCTGCATTGTATTTGTTCAGAGGGAAAACAGCCAAGTTGGTATCTCATAGATTCTTATACACTCCTTTAGTCATTGTCAGCTGGTAAAGAGAAACTGTGCCACGATCTTATTACTGATTGTGGTTAATATGTTTGGCCACAGAAACCAGTATTTTATTTTGTTTGTTATCTAGCCTCCTCGTTTCTGTTTATGTTTATTGCAGATCCCCGTTATTGCAGTCCTAGCATCCTTTCAAGATTACTTCATTTGAATACAAAAGCTATGCCCTTGGCCGTGGTTGCAGAGCCTACTACTGATTATTAACATTCTATGTAGGGCTGTAGTCAACTAAAGACATTCTCGGTCGATTAAAGACGTGTGACGTGAGTGTAGCACTGCAGAAGCTCACAAAATGATCTTTTACAAAAGCTGTTATGTATACTTAGAAGTACGAGTAAACAGAGTCTTCATCAATGAAAAATAAAATGAAACTGTCCCGTCAATCCCTAAACTCTAGCCAACTCATTCCATGCTTTCTCCCCTCTGCTGATGATGATTTCTACTCGTTTTAAAACTTTATGCCCTCAAATTGCCTACATCACAAATGCGTGACCGCACAGCTAGTTTACTTTTTCCCCCACATGGTAAACCCCTCTGCTGCCAGTAGATGGCGAGCTGCACCACATCTCAGTATGGGAAGCGCTGAAGCTGTGTTGTTCTTTAATTAGCCTTTCTTTTCAGTTCTGCAACATGAAACGCCAAAGCTAAGATCTAAGATAAGAGCATGTTTGAAGGCCAATACAAATGTCCTTATGTGGTCATTAGCATATATGCTTATTTAGATGCTAATTGCTAAGTTTGCGTAATTTCCAGTGGAGTAGATTTGTAAACATGGGCAAAGGTCAAAGGCATTATTACAAACTGTAGTGAATGTTCCCATTGCATGAAAAGTAAAATAAATGTTGACTAGAATTTTGTGATGTCAAGGTCACGAGTTTCTGCATCCATGGACTTAACCGTGTTGTTCCATATAAATGCTAATATTTAATCTGCCCTATTCCCTGAAAGCAATAAATAAATATAGATTTAAATCCTCTTTTTATTTGGCTGAAGAAGGACATTCAGATAACACAGCATCCAGTGTAACATTTTATGAATAAGCAAAGCAGAGAAAAGAGTTATCTCACTGGACAGTATTATTTATCCCTGGACACAAAGTAACTTGTACAAGGACTTAGTGCGACTAAACACATAAACTGCCTACAACCACATTTCAAGTAGAGCTGCTAAAATGGGCAGTGCCTGGGGGACTAAAGAAAAGAGTGAGGGAGGAGGAGGGGTGGGGTCTGTGGAATGAGGAACCGTTTGATTGGTCTAACAGGTATCCACACTTCAGACTCCGCCCCTGCAGCCAGATGTTTGTAATCTGAAAGACATGGCTGTAATCAGGGCTGTCTCTCGTGATGTCACCAACTACAAGTAGTTGCCGAGGCCACTGGAGGCAGCACACACTCAGTTTTATATGTTTTTTGACCACAAAGCTGCACATTTACCTAGTTGGCACTAAAATTGCCAAAAAATGACTTAGAACAGTAGATAGTGGTCTTAAAACACCGTAGGTCTTATTTATCAAGAGTTTGCCACGTTTTTGCTCCTTTTTTAGCGTGGTTAGCTGTTTGGTCACAGTTTCTCTCAGAGATGCTATAGACGACAGTGCACTGCAGTTTTGCTCCTATGAGTGAATGAATATGAAAAATGGAGCGTTTTCGCAAACAGCGGGTGCTGCTAGATTTATCACAACTATGAGAGCTAAAACTGTGTGATAACGTAGCATGTTGGAGAGACAGGTGCAAACTTTTTACACTGTCATTTTTACACATGCGTCAATTTTGCAGCAGAAATAATCCACACACTTCACATTGATAAATCACAACACACCCACAAATTGGACAAGATGTTTTTTGTGGATTTAGGAAAAAGTGGATTTAGTGTTTACTTCTGCTTTAAGCAGCTTATAATCCAATACCATTTTGAGTGTGCATGCAATAAGTTATGTAATACAATTTATTGTAGAAAAAGTTATCTTTTCATTCAAGAGTCCAATTTTGCAGAAAGCAAAAACAAAAACAAAGAAAAAACAGAAAGTGCAGGTCAAAACATACAATACTTGAAGGTGCAATATGTCACTTTTCTGGTTAAGGTTCTACCACCTTCTTGTCTCCATGGAATTGTCTTGTGGAATCTTCCATGATATGGCATTAAACTTGTCTATCTCCATGGACACAAGCAGACCGGGAGACAAAGTAACTTGTACAAGGGGAAAAGGGGAAGTGCAGGTCTCCATGGAAATATTGCTTTCTGAAATTTCCACAGTATGGCAATAAATACATTTACCTCTGTGTAGACAAGGAGGGGACACCACCAGGTCACAGGTCAGATCTGTGGAGAGGTGACCCCCTCCACATCTCCTGTGCATTCAGTTTCTGTAATATTCACTCTGTTCAACTAAATTGAACAAGTTACAAAGTGCTAACGGAGCCACTTAAAAGCAACAAATCAAAAGTATAATCAGTTCAGCTCTAATCATGAGGCTATTGCACATACTCAATCTCAGCAGACTTTCTAATAGTGAGCTAGTCTTTGGAAGCCACTTATCTCTCTGATTGCCTTGTCTGGTGTGTAAAGACCCTTCCAGGAGAGACATGTATAGAATTTAGCCTGGTACTGATATTAACCCTCAGGTATGGTTGGGCGCATTTTATGTGCTTTTGACTTTTCATCAATAGATAATTTTGAATATCTTCATCCAAATGGAAAATTTGGTGAGGCGGGGGGGTTTGTTCATTCTTATATTTTACTTTCTTTGCACTCATTCTTTTCAGACACTTTTGCTCTACATTTTGGTATAAAATACCAAAACAGCACAAAATGATCTGCTTTGCATTTATCATATTGGCAAAAATGTCAAAATTTGTGTTTTCGTTAAAGGGTTAAAATCATACAAATTATCAAAATATTTTATACCAAAATTTAGAGGAGAAGTGTTTGAAAAGAATGAGCCCAAAGAAAGCAAAATATAAGAATGAACAAAACATTTCCTGGATGTCCAAATACTGTGCACATTTTATGCACTTACAAATATGATTTTTGTTTTGAGCCATGCCAGAGGGTTAACATTCTGGGACAGCAAAATAAAAACATACACTTTGATGCACAGACAAATGGTTGCTGCTTATATGGTTGCTACATTTGCCAGAGTAATACTAGTCAAAATCTTTTAAAAATATCTTTTTGCAATCCATTACAATGTGCAAAATGGCACAGATACACCTCTCTGTAAGTTTTGTATGGAAGAGCATTATATTGATGAAAAAACAAATATCCATCTCATAATTATGAGAGTTTAAAACAGTGGAGTTGGAGTGGAGCGATGAGGGCAACAGGAGACGAGAGGCTGCCAAAGACTGTCTCTGTTCACAAGTGCAGAGCCGCCGTGTGTTTTGGAGCAGAATTTATTCACTGATTCCCCTTATGAGTAACATCAGTGCATCTGACAGGGCTCGTACAGTAAAGTCCTGCGTGTGCACGTACACGAGCTGCCGTGCCCTGCTTTGGCAAATATCTCTTCCAAAGTCTGCGCTGTTCAATAGTGTGAGCGCAGAGATCAACAAAAATTATATTATCTTGTAATTACAAGAAGATTATCACATAATTATGGAAAAGTATCTCGTAATTATGAGATAAACATAATTTTTTTCATGAATGCAATGCTGTTCTGTAGTTTTGTTCTCTATTTCATCCATTTTTTGCAGCTTTTTAACTATATTTTAATTAAAGACAATTTTGAATATTCTATTTTTTATCTTCTAGAAAGTGTGGTCTGGGGAGCCCCAAAGGTTGTCTGCACAACAAGAATATTAAATAAACTCTTAAATCAACTTTTGTATTTGTTTAAAAATACTACCCCTATCCATAATTATTTTATATTAATTATATGTAAGTATAAGAGGAAAAACACAATACATTATTTTAAATAGAGTGGGAATTGGACCATGTAAGATCTTCAAATAAATAAGGGGCCACGGTGATGCAGACTTTGAGAACCACTGTTATAAACCAAAAATGCAGCTCACCTCTACCTTCAAGAACATTTTTTTTTATTAAAAATCAAAATGTACAGTATCCTATCTTTATATAAAAGGCAGGTACTATATATTTTTGTCAATATCTTCCCTATCCTCAAAGTTGATCAACCGATATTTTCCTCGAGGACCTTCGTGTTGTATTGTGTGAAATAAGCCTTATACTGCAGGAGTGAGAAGGCTTAAAATATCCAGCAAAGACCTGCCAGGTGCTGTCAGCTCCACTCACACAATGCAGGCTTTACGCAGGATATTTACAGCAGTGATTTAGACTGTGGGCTTAGGAAAAAGAAAGAAGCAAAGAACAAAAGCCTCCATACAAAGAGAAGCAGTTGGAAACGGATTGGCCAGGAGGTAGCTTATGGTGGGTGTGTGTGTATGTATGTCTATGGAGAGGATTGAAATCCTGTTGTGAAGGAAAAGATGATTAAAGAGAAGAGGCCTGAATACTGAGCCCTGAAGAACACCACAGATATAAGGAGTAGAAATATTGTGGAAAAAAAAAAAAAAATGGCAGTGCAGGCAACTCCAGGCAAAAGTGAAATATCATAAATAATACACACAATATCAAACTGACAGCGGTCCTAAGTGCTAATGATTTTTAAGTATTTCCAGCAACAAATAAGCAACTATTTTGAATTTCCTGTGTACAAATGTTAGTTAGTTTGCTTTTCCCTTACAAACGAGAGGAACTAGCTGTATCTTTAACGGCGACCGTGCTGACAGTAGGAATGCATGTTTCTCAAGATATTTTTGGGCAGTAAAATCAAATCGAATCGTCATTGGATTCTTGTAATAATATGTCATTTTCGTGATTCACAATTTTTTCTTGAATGCAGCTGTTTGCCCAAACAAAGACACTTTTCGTGCCCATACCTCCTATTGGTCAGCCTCAGCAATACCCTGAGTGAGTGACAGGTGGATTTAACCAACTGCAATGAAGTGTGAACTTTTGGAAGTATCAGATGACTTTAGTGACCTCTTCAAGGCAATATAAATATACCAAGTTTATATGAATCGTGATGAAATCGAAATCGTGCTCCAAAACAATATTTATTTTTGGTATATTACCACTTCAGTAGTTCAATAAATACTTGTTGACTGATTGGCAGAAACCAGCTAGTGCATCGGTTTAGCAAACAGTTATGACTAGCAGTGATAGTGGCCAATTTGGAGCAGAGGTCCGTATTTCAAATTCCGAGTGTGAGTATCATAGCAACCAAAGAGCCAATCAGTAGTGAGGCTGTTGAAGATAATGCCCCTTCACACCGTTGGTTTGGCAGGGGGGGCGCTTAGTAATGCTGCCAATCAAACCTGTTGCCAACTCTAGCAGAAGTGACCTTGGGGAAAGAGGTTAGCGCATTGGTCTGTTAATGTTCATATCTTAATTTACAGGCAAAATAGCTAAATAAAAAACCCAAGATCATGTAGAGCAGGTTGATACGAACATTTTAAGACCCAAATGACGAGCCTGACAGCAGCTGCTACAAAGAAGGGTGTTGGTTTTTCAATAGACAGCGAATTGGAGCCAGAATCAATGGAGCTGAATCATGCCCATTTTCACTTCCTATTTGGAACACAATAGCTAGGGGGTTAGTTATACCATTTATATAGACAGTCTATGGTGAGAATGCATCCTAACAACAACAAGAAATCAAAAAGAAGAATCAGATACTTTCATTTGGACTAAATTTGGAACTAATCCTGCACTAGATTAGAACTAAACCAGGATTTACCATACCATGGTCCTGTTCATTTGAGCTGAAACTAGGACCCAACAAGGACAAGTTTGAACGCACCCTAAAAATGGCCATTCTGCAGATTTGCAAAGGATTTGACACACTGACCTCTCCGAGCGCAGAAAGAATGAACCGTTGGGTTACTCACTCGATGACCTGACACATACATACACGTATTGACTAGTACCACCAGGTTGGACTACTACAACTCCTTATATGTAGGTCTCCCAAACAGCTGCAGACTACAGCTTGTCTAAAATGCGGTGCCAGTTTTTGCCACAACTCCTGTTTTTGCCGGTGAAGTTCAGAAATGATTTTAAAATTTTGTTTTTCAAGCTCTCAAAAATACAGCCCCTCTTTATTTGTCTGATCTCCTGGCTCCTTACGCAGCCTCCCGGGACCTCAGATTAACCTCTTAGCATTTACTGACTGTTCCTTCATCCCATTTCAAAACCAAGGACAATAAAACCTTCACTATCACAGTCCAGGAACTTTAGAATGACCTTCTTATTCATACAAAGAATTCTACATCCATTGATCATTTTAAAACTGTATTAAAGACTCACCTCTATGATTTGGCTTTTAACTCGGGTTGTCAAAAGTATTGAAAATCAGATACTAATAAACACTAAAACTAGTATCTAAACTAGATACTTGTTTGAACAGGTATCGATACTAAAACATCACATTTACTGGACAGAAATGAACCTTTAGAATGATCTTGAGCTGTATCAGAACAAATATAAGGTTATTGTGCTTGGCTAATCAGATGAAAAACCAAACCAACCGTCCGTTGTGATGAAGAAGTGTTTGTAGTGTGTTTGAACGTGCGTTATTAAGCCTGTCATGATAACAAATTTTGAAGTTCAATATATTGGTGAAGAAAATATAGTCTATATGTGCACTATTTTTAATGAACTTGAGCTGCAATATATCAGTGAAACACTTAATCAGTTATAGAAGTTATTTATACAACTCTTTACTGCTCAAATCTTCTGAAAAGTGCAAAAAATAAGAAAAAGTTCCCTACTAGTACATAGGCCTGTCACGATAACAAATTTTGAAGTTCGATATATTGCTGAAGAAAATACAGACGATAATATGGAAACTAATTTATACCACTGACATAATAACCCAAGAGCAGATTTAAACCACAAAAACTGCTCTAAATGTACAATATTGTTAAAAAATCACGAGCTGCAATAAATAACCAGCCGAATGAAATGCTATATACTTAGTTTGCATCTGTAATGAGTCAAAGTAGTTATTAATTCAAGCTTCAAGTAGTAGTACAAAGAAAAAACCCACGATAAATATTGACTCTCATAATTGTTCCATCTATCATGTATTGAGCAATAACTTGTTATTGTGACGCTCAAACCTTTTTTTATGCGTTTAAGCTGCAAGATTTTCAGCCTAGTTCAAAGGGGACATATGTAAGATTGACTCTTATTAGCTTTTATCCATGTTATAATGGTGCTCCTTCGTCGTTAGCTTACTCAAAGTTGTATTTTGATTAACTCATCCATGTTTGAGTGATCTTGTATTGTCTAAACTTTATAATAGGGAATCATTAGGATGTGCAGAATGCATAAAGTAAATGAGGAGTAACTTTGGACCACTGCGAACAGTTTAAAATGAACTAGTTCTGTTTTTCACGTTTTTAGGACAGTAAAAATATACTGACAATCGTGACATTGGTAAGCCCAAGATAAATTTCCTATATTAAGTTTACCTTAGCTTACCTTATGTTGGGGTTGCTTTTATAGACAGTTGCATTTGTGAATCTGAATGTCCCATGGGTAAGGTTTGCCACTGTTTGTACATAATGCATTTTCTACATTGAATAGCAAAGAGGACCAGTGCTTTTCTCTCTGAAGGCCAGTTGATTCTATTCACATTATGGGAACTCTGACCGTCCCACAACTTTCGGATGAAAATGGACGTTGTGAGAGTGAAACAAAATGGATTTCAGTAATGTATGCTCCATTTATAGTGCCAAGGACAGTGCAGGAAATGAATAATGGGCCTCTGCAGTTCGAAGCCATGTAATACTACAGTACATATATGACTGTATTAGCAGCTCTGTGTACAACGGTGAAAAAATACACAAAACAAAGATAAATAATTGAACATATATTGGTTCACATAAGGCTTTGATTTGAAATGCATTTTTGTCCATCAATTAACAGTGATAAACATATGTTGACCTTTAACTATAGCAACAAAAATGTTTTTACTTATCATAATATGTAAGCTCCTATTAGTTTTATTTTATTTTGTTAAACCAGTATGCGATCTTGGGAAAAACAATACTCTAAACAACACTCTAAACAACACTAATTACAATGATTTGTTTTATCCAATATTTTCAGTAAACTAAAGTACTTAAGTTGAACTAAATATCACAAATTAACTTTTCAACTTTGTATAACAAAATGTATTTATCTGGGATATGAAATAATTTTTTTATTGTAAACAGCTGTATAATGCTCTATTTCCAGTTTTACTCATGAATCTGTTCAAAAAGACAAATCTGATGCACTGACAATCTGGGAATATTGGTATCGAATATTGTTATCAGCCAATACCAGTATCAATACTGGAATCTATATATTCGCCATCCCAATGTATTAACGATATACCTAACCAAGTAGATCAAGAAATCTACAGTTTAAAAGGAACTTGCACAATAGAATTCTGACCTAGGCATTCTACAGTGTTAAGATGTTACGTGAATGCAAATCTGTTCTCATATTCACAGGCATCTTACAGCACACTGTCTTGTTGTTGTGTCCACAGCACTCAACCTGACAGAGGAGATGGTCGTTTGTCCTCTGGGGACCTTCCCATGTGGAAACCTCAGTGTGTGTCTGCCCCAGGTGCTGCACTGCAACGGCATCAATGACTGTGGGAACCAGGCGGACGAGGAGAACTGTGGTGAGCTGGGACACTGTGTACACTACAATCATTTCAGAAGGAGCACTACCTGATGTTACAGAGCAAACCTTATTAAACCCTACACTAGACACACTGGTAATGTAAACCATGTGGCACAGCCTCTCGGGAGGGGCCACACCAGCGGCTATAGGAGGACTGCAGCTCCCAGTGTAGTTATTCTCAATTCAAAAGTACACAGTCAAATACACAGTCATACAGAGCCAGTTATAAGTCAGACAATTCATTACTGCATCCTGCCTCGCTCAGACTGCACCCGGTCCAGCTGGGACTCCAGTGTCTGACCGGTTTATATGAAGTGTAACACTCAGAGTGGTGCTGTGCTGTTGAGGTCACCGCCTTTGAAGCTGCACATGCCGATAACTATTCATTTATGAAGGGAAAAGGCTCACGGTGGGGTCTGGCATCCAGCAAAAATAAACTCCCAACAGGAAGAACCTGGCGGCACCACCAGACGGCTCGGTGTACGGTCTGAGCTCCTCTCATTGCTTTTAATTATTCTGAATACTCTCGGCCACCGGACCACAGCTGTACTGTGTGCAGTCTGAGCCCGGAGTCAATGATGCATTGTGCTGATAATAATGTATAATGGATAATGTATTTTGAATAGGATACACACCCTACTCCAATGTTGTAATGGTGAAGGAAGGAAGCGATCGCAGACCAGTTAGAGAGTTGAAAGAAGTTTTATCTCATGGGATAGGTGAAAATTACAAACAGCAGGCACATGCAGTGTGTGTTTCTGAGTATGCCGTGTGTGTGGGGGTATGTGTGAGTATGTTATGTTTCAAGGAATTGTACAGTACCTTATACCCTCAGAAAGGTACTATCTATAGAAGACTGGTCCTATAAGGACTTAAACTAAATTTACATACTATCCATATAAGGTCCTAAATAGATACACCGTCAGCTGTTTACAGGGAAGCAGAATAGGTCACCAAAAGAATGCTCTCAGTCACTGAAAGAAGGATTACAAGGCCTCTTGTCAAACTGAAAATGTAAAGTTGTATCATGTAACCGAAGTAGCAGGTTCCAGTGTAGACATCTTAAAATAAGCATGTGTCACATTCTTACTGAGAAACAAGTTTACCTCAATGTTTGCAGACACAGTATTTAACACAAAGTTAAGAGCACAACAAATAAAAACAAAAATCATGCTTACAAATGTTTAAAAGTAGGTAATAGTAATATGTTGTATTTTGTGAAATCTATGTGCGTGTGACACTCTGCTTCTACGTGCAGCTCGAGAGGCAATTGTGCCCTTTCCAATTCACTTCAATACTGCAGAGAACCCCCACCCTCAAAAACAAACAAAACAAAAAACACCCAAAACATGCAACAAAATACAGTGTGTGTCCCAGGCCCTATCCCTGCAACATGCGTCTGGGTTTGCCAAGTTATTAAATGTGCATGGCAACTACAAAGTGAAACGTTTTTCCATCAAAATGTTCTTGCATATAACTGGACATCGGTTACCTGGTTACCTGGCTGGTTTATTTGGCGTATATCTACACAGATTATCCTGTAGGAGGCTTGAAATGCATGCTGTTTTGTCAGAAGTGATTGTAAACAGGTAATGAATACACTTAAGCCTTAATGCAATGGCTCACGTGTACTGCAGAGATGTGAGGAGGCCTAAGCTTAAATATTCAGTATCGCTGTTCTGGTCAAAGGTCATGGATGTATTGTGAAAGATCCTCATTCTAAGAATCTCTCCATCGCCTGAGCTCTGATTATTTTGCTCCTCCCTCACCTCATCCAAACAACTACATGACTACCTTCTGAGGACAATATATCGTTACCCTCATAATAATTCTTTTAGCAGCTTGTGTAGCCTCTTGGATATTCCTTTGGCACTGCTGAATCATTCCCCAAAATCCCCAAAAGTGACAAATGCTACAAGTCATGCACTTGTGGTTGTGGTGTTTTTAGTGCTTAGAAGGACGTATTGCAAATGGGTAGAGCTGTGCAATTAATCAGATTATAATTGACATTCATGTCTAATTGTCAATGATGCTGGGCCTTTAATTGGGAGGCCCACAGCCAATCTTCTGTCAGTAAAATCATGTGGTTTAGAGGAAAGTTCAGACTTTGGAGGAAAGAAATTAGGCTATTTTTTGTTTGTTTGTCTCTGGTCTTCTTCTATCGTGCCAAAGCTGGCACACTGTCAGACTGCAGTAACATAGATGGCATCTAGTGGTGAAATAATATAGTCTAATCACAGATGGTAGCTTTAATTGGCAACAATTAAAATTCTGTATCTTCTTGTTTATGTTCAAGAATTTAGGATTTTCAATTAAATTCTATTTTGTGTTTTGTCTCTTTCAATATTAAGTCATTCAATATGAGGAAGAAAATAGTGGGGTTTTTTGGCATATTGCCCAGCCTTATAAAAGGGGTTACAATAAAGTGCTCAGAATGTCACACCTGCATACATATGCATTTAAACACTATCAAACAAATCACTAACCACAAACAAAGCTCTATGTTATTCCTGTTTGCTTTCAGTGAGCATATACCCAAAACAGAGCTGAAACACAAATTGCAGTACGATGGGGTGGTGTTATGCATGGTCATGAGCTGGCTGCTTTCTAGGTGATATCCCACTCCACATTCTTAAGTGTGAAACTGACACATAGAAGGTGAGTCAGTGCTTGTGGCCCTTTTCTGACAAGCATTGTGATTGTGGTTATATTTAAAAAGTAGCATTCTGTTCAGGGTGCATGATGCATGCGTGATGTAAAGGAAGAGGACGCTTCAGGAGCATTACATTTGACAGAAGACTAATCAGAACCCCATGCATTTCAGAATATGTTTGTAGAGGTCTAAACTACAGGTGCAACAAGGTTTAATTTTATAAAAGATGGGATATTTTGCAGAGGGAATAATGTACCCCCCCCAAAGGTGCTGTGTTGCAACCACATTCATTATTTTATTAGTATGAAATGTATAAAAGTATAAAAGATCTTTCTTAAGAAAGATACATGTTAAAATGTAAGCAAAGCAATCAGATCTCCATAGAGACAAGCAGAGACCCTCCACCAGAAGTTATTTAGTGCACCTTTAAGCTCATAAACAGAGGTGTTCTGTCCATATTATTGCTAAATAGCTAGTTTCCATCTGCAGTCTCCTACATCAATGAAGCATATCTATGTATGTAAATGCAGGATTAGAGTTCAGAGCGTGGATCATTATCCTTTCCCGTAAAAACAAGTTAAATCTTTAAAAAAATCTAGTTAACACTGTTGATGTCTTTCATATTTTAAAATAAATAAATACTCTCTGATGAAGTGAAAAAGAACACAACCCGTAACAATCCAAAACATTGTCTTCTTTTCTCAGATATTAATCTGACTAAAATGATTAACAGTTGCAATTTAGGTAATGAAATGATCAGCACAAGTTTGATGAAAATCTGGGGACTTTAAAGACACAAAGAAGCTTCCTGAATTAGGAGATGTAGTGTCCCAACAGGCACTTAAGTAGTATTACTTAAAGGAAGTTTTTAGAAAAGGTACTACAGTCACAACTGGACCTGGGTTGCCAGTGCTTTAACCCACAGATACAGGACACACACAAGTTTTTCTCATTCTCAGTATATGGACAGGTCATGCCTCATGTGAAAGATCTGAGCCTCCAGAATTCACTCACTGAACTGCAGAGGCTGCACTAGCACTGATTCATGATTGGCTGCAGGTGCTGGGGTTTAGGTAGTGACGATTCAAATCAGAGATTCAGCATTAAAACTGACAACCCAAATGAGAGACTGGTGTGTGGCTCATGACATCATGTTTTTGTAATTAAGAATAAATACACATTACAGTTGTTATCTGTAAAAGCTACTGGTGTCACAGTTAGGTCATGTTTATAGAGTTTAAAATCAAAATCTTACATACAGCAGGGCTCCAGAGTGTGACCAGTTTGGGCGCACATGCGTCAAGAATTTTGCCCTGTGCGACTGAAAATGTTCCTTGAGTGCTCCAGTGCTCCTGACAGATCCTTGTCACATCCTTTTGCTGTGTCCTCTCCTCATTATAAACATGGACTAAATAATATAAAACACATTTAAATGATTGTTTTAATTTAAAACAAAAAAAAATGTGTTAATGCACTCGCTTCCCCCTCACCTCTGACCAGACGCTAAAGCCAGTCTGAGATGCTGAGGCCGATGTCAAGTCACACTCAGAACCATTGTGAACTTGTGAGACACTGTATTTACCTATAAAGAAGAACCAGATCCTCCACAGTGCGTTTAGTTATTTGAATGAAGCTGCCAATGCGCAAGGTGAAAAAGAAAATAAAACTAGACGGCAAAAGACGTCAAATATCTAATCTAATAATAATGGCTTTTGTATTAATTAAATTTATAGGCTTCTAACTCATTATGTTTTAACTTAAAGAAAAGGTCAATTCCTAATGTTATTTGGTCACATAAACAAGTTGAAATCTTAATAGATAAAACTTGTCATTATTAACCAACTTGTCATTATTGAGATATTATTTAGTGTATTATTTTTTTCTTTAATAAGTGTGTAGTATAGAGTATCGATTGTATATCCAGTTAAAAGTAATTAACCAGGTTATTTATTTAGCCCTTATTGCAATTTAAGGACAATATATGACGATGGCTTAAATAAGCTGCACGTTTTGGTGCACCAAAGCATGTTTTTGCAATTTAAGGACAATATATGACGATGGCTTAAATAAGCTGCACGTTTTGGTGCACCAAAGTCATGTTCTGGTGCACCCAACTCAAATCTTTAGTCTCAAACCCTGTACCTTTAATTGTGCACAAAAACACTGCAGGTATGTTCTTGGTGAAAATACAACATTACAACATGGTCAAAAGCACATTAAAATAGATTTTATATAATCAAAGACATGCTGTTCCACATGTCTCCTCCCGTCAGCCTGAGAAGGTCACATGGTGTCTTAAGTATCACTAGACCTTTGGAAAACGCTATAGAGTTCAGATGGAAAATTTCTGTGTGGCACCCACCAGCAATTATCACAGTCTTTGACATTAAAAGGTGACATTTTGGTAATTATCTTCTCAGAATCCATGAATGTTATTGAAATGGACAGGCATTCAGGTTGGCTTTTGTGCTTGGACAGTCAGCATCCATCTTACTCAAGGAAAACCTAACTGATATTCTAATGGATTCCTTCAACATGCACTGGCCAATCACAGCACTGTCAATTCTACTGATACTTTGCAGCTGATGTCATCAACATTCCCTGGGGTGTGATGATAACTGTAGGCACTGCTCTTTCTGAGGCTTTGTTAGACTTGAAGGTAGCTTTATTTTAACACAGTCTAACTAGAAAGAACTGAAAACAGGTGAGCGGATTTGTGCTGTAAAACAAGTCCCTTTTTAGTAACATTACAGTCACAAGCTCGCTAGCACTAGCCAACAGATTTTCTTTAGTCACACTCGCCTTTTCTTGTTGAAAAATACACCTAAACAGGACCATGAACACTTGTATTGATCACAGGCTCCTGGAAATGGGTTGTTTAAATCCATTTTGTATTTTTTTCTTTAATTAGGTTAGGTAAGTAATGACTATGGTTAAGATTAGGATCAATCTCCAGGAAATCAATTTAAATCAATGTAATGTCCCCAAGACACATGGAAAAGCAACATGTGTGTGTGTGACTGGTGGTCAGAGGGGCTGATGGCACAGTAGCTACTGAATAATGCAATGTAAAGCACCTTGTGTATCTTGAAAGTCACTATATGTAAATCCAAGCTATTATTATTATTACTATAAACATGGTGGGTGTGACATTGTATAATGGTGTTTTTTTCCACCAGCCAAGAGGAAGAGCCATCAATAATACATACTGTGACTTACTGTTAGGGCTGTGCCAAAAATCAAAAGACTCGATGATAAGGCAAGGGCATGGACAGGTCCACAGTCAGTCGTGTGGCAGTAAGAGCGTGTGTTGCTGAAGAGGAGTCACCACTCTCTTGTTTAGGTGAAAGCTCTGAGGCAGAGCCACTCAGGTTTTTACTTAAATCTAAATCTGACTAAAATTCCAGTGTCTCCCTCTGCGTCTGTGTGTGCGGTGCTGACTGGCCCCCTTCCCCTTGATTGTTTCACCATTAAACTGTTGCATTAAGTCAGTGTAATGGCAGTTCCAAAATACCTTGAAAATATTCATTCTTACTGTGAGTGAAGTAGCCTCTGACCTGTGACTTGTCATTGTGGAGTCAGCTGCTTTTCTCCATGGAGATATAAGTTTAATGTCATATTATGGAACTTTCAAGCAGTACCATCTCCATGGAGACATGCAGGTACCCAGCCTAATTATGTGTAACATGGGGGTAGGGCTCGATAAGCTTATGCTTCTCCCTACTCCCTTTTGAACGTGTTGCATGAATTAAATAGATTAAATGAAATTTATATATTTGTGGATCTCAGTGAACAATGTTTCAAAATAAAAGAAATGAATTGGACATTCCATACAAGGCACAAATATCTCCATAAAGACAAGGACAGATCCTCCACCAGAAATTGTTACATAGTGCACCTTAAGGTCAATGTCAGTTGGAGCAGCTTCTTGTTTAAAGCTAGGGCTGTGCAATTATGAAAAAAAAAAAAGTTCAGATTGCACATTATAAACAGCTCAGGGCATTAACATTAGAGAGAAGATTGAAATATGAACTGATAAATGACATTTGTAGAGGTCTAAACCACAGATACAACAGTATTTTTCTATAAAAAGACAGGATATTGTGTTCTTTGCAGAGGACGTTCTGTTATCTAAATAACTGCAGCCTTTATGATTTGATAATTGCACCAACTCAAATTGCGGTTTGTATTTCACCAATACAGGACTTGCTTTCTTTCATGCATTCAAATTCAACTTGACAATGTCCACCTCCCTTATTGCAGTGCTGAGATGTGTTTCCCCCTCTGTGCAGCTGTAAGGTCACTCTTTCAGATCAGAGTTAGTGTGACGAGTAGAAAACACTGAAACGAAATCCAACCCAATGGAGAAAATTGTTTGTTTTTATCATTCTTTTAAAGTCAGACGTTTTGGGAAGTGGAGATATATCACAGGCTTTTTCTCTTTTCATCTTAACAGCCTTAAAGGAACTGTATGTAACCTGTGCTGAGGATTCAGATCAGAGAGAGTCCTTTTGGGTTTAAACCAACTGGATTTCAGCATTGAAACTGGCAACCCAAATGAGAGACTCATGTGAGGCTCATTGTACTTTCTGATTGGTTAATTATCTTGAGAACCAAAACTCCAAAGTATAACATAAACAACTTGGAATTTATGTCCAATCTTTTTGTAAATAAGAATAAATCAGTTTTTTGGAATTTAAAATTAAAATCTTACATACAGTTCCGTTAATTGTCTCCATTTACAGTTAGATTATAGAACTCTGAAAACGGCAGCTTTTTCAAGGGAAAAAAGATGGAGGTGGAAAAAAGTATTAAGAATAAAGTAGAAAGGTGTTAGTTTGGCTAGGTAATATTTTTCTCTGTGTTATAATGTTTTTACTTCTCCATAATACCTGAAGTTGTGTAAGCCAAGTAAAAGGTAGGTGAGAGGGATCCAAGTAAATAAACAAGCTCCAATAGCAAAATGCCTCATAGGTATATACCATAGAAAGGTGTTAAATAGTTTCTTTGGCATTGTTAAAGCTCTATTGCATAACATCTACTCGTTTCTATCAATGCAGTGCAGTGTTCTCATCAGGTATTCTTATATTTCTCCGAAGTGTAATTATGGTTATTATGGAGGTGTTAAGTAATTCCTTTGGCATCATTATAGCCCCACTGTGTAACATGTATTCGTATCCATCCACGTAGTCATATCCACCCATATAGTGTAGTATTCTTAATATTCTTAGCTGTCTATAAAGTGTAATTATGGTTTTGGTTCAAAATGACTAAATATCTTTTATGCAGGCAAAATTAATTACAATCCCATATTCAAAATGATGACTATGGCTTGATATCAAATAGCTCTTTTTTTGCCAAGTGACCATATGTGTGGGCACAGATTAGTGCTATCTGTTCTCAAATTAGTTCTGGATTAGAATGTTAATCTCATTCACATTTATTCTGCACCATAAAGGAAGGAGCAACAGCTGCCTACAATGTTTTTGCAGCTGCTATTCCAGTGCTTGCTGCAAAAGAGAAATATTCAAGAACATTTTGGTTAAGCAGCTTTTGAGGTCGCTGTGTTCTGTCTGCATCTAAATATAAATTGTTTTATTGTCCGAGAATCAATGCTGCTAGTTGTTGATATCTCTACAGTGAAAGCAGCTTATAAACCCATTGTGGTGAATAATTAGGATGCTCGGAATGTCTAAAGTAAGTGAGGAATAAGAGAAAAACAGCTCTGTCTTTTGGGTATAATGTGTAGCAAAGATCTTTATGTTAAATATTCCAAAGACAATATTCCAAGGCACTCTGTTTAAGAAAAAAATTAAAAAAGCCTTTATTACAGCATGTCTATTGACATGGCGTTCCTCAGGGTACAAGCTTTGCACTACTCCTATCTCCAACTGAGCAGCTGTTTTTGAAAATTGTTTTGAAAATCGTTCAAATTTCTGTGGACCCACGCAGCACTCCTTATCTTTTTTATTTTGAGGAATAACTTTGGACCACTGCAACACATTTCAGATCTAGTTCTGTTTTCCTATGTTTTTAACAGTAAAAATGAGGTACAGCACCCTAAATAATACAAGTTGGGGTGGCAAAGAGGGGCTTGTGTAGAATGTGTACTGTGTTGGTATACTCTTGGAATACACATTTACAAGTTCCATGAAAGGCTGTTATGCACAACATTCATATTGAAGTTGCAGTTTGAGTTCTCACCTCTCTCTCTCCCATTTCACGCTACAACTGTCCTGCCTAATAAAGCCTTCAGGCCAGAAAATTTTCAAAGAACAGAGATATTGCAATATGAAGAACGCTTTGGCGCATCGCTAGTGTTTATGTGTGGGAAATGTCCATTTTGACACCCAAGTTTGACACAAACTGGCCTTACTAAATGACCCAGGGAACCCACAGGGGAGGCGTTACTTGGAGAACTAGGAGCAAATGTAAGTGATTATCAGTGCAGCAGGGTTAGACACATGGTTGGATCCTGAAAATGTTTTGTCATGATGCTACAAACTAAGAGACCCACTGAGTAAAATGATTATTGGTGTAAAAACATGACACATTCCAGATGGATAAATTGTTTTCTGTATGAGAAACTTGTAAACTTGCATTTTTGCGTTGCACTTTTTAATTTGTATTTATTACATGTTTGTTGAACTGCTTTTTGATAACTGTTAGTTTAAAAAGAACAAAGTAAATGATTTTAACCAGCTAACCATAAAATTTATGATATTTCTACCTTTAGTAATGAAATTCTGCCAGGCAGGGAGTTACTTGGATAACTAGGAGCAAAAACCATAACTTCAGATTGTTTGTGATTAAGGTGCAGAAAGTCCATCCAAGATTATGTCACTGATATAATAATAGAGGTTTGGCAGTCTGTGGATCAGGTTTCATTAACAGTAAGCAGACCTGGCTATCTTTAGCATAACAGTGTAATGCGATGCTGCTTGAGCCCAGAGGGAGCATATAACAGGAAAATATCAAGGGCCCGAGTATTGATCCCTGGGGAGCCCCATATGACAAGGGGGCCGAGGAGGAAACATAATAACCAAATCCAAGTGAGTCAGTTAGCTCAGGATTTGAGTGAGTGAGCCAGCTAACTTTTTTCTGCATAAATTGTTGTTTTTGCATGAACTCCCGTGCAGTTGTGTCTTGTGAGGCAGTTTGGGTCAGATACATAGAGATACATAATAGCTTTGAGAACTTTTGCCACACCCTTTTTTTAGTCGAGTATGTCTTTGGTCAACCAAGAATGTCTTTAGTCAAATACATCCTTAGTGTTATTATCTCCAGCTTGTTGGGACTCCCTTGCAGTGAACTCTTGACCCCAGAATGCTGAAGCTGAGTTATACTGAGTACAGCAGTGGTAGATACATAGATGTCTCTTGCATACACCGTTGATACAAAGGTCAGGAGATATTTTGAGGAAACCTGCTGTGTGGTGGCTGCTTTAATCTTTGGCCTGGAACAGTAGAGCTCATTCAAAGGTCGGCTGTGTCCTACAGCTGGTGACATTTGTACTTTTCATCAATGGCGGTAGGATTTGATGGTTACCTGATGTGATCCTGGCACATTTTGACCCCTTTGGATCCTGTGACATCATGAAAAGAATATTTTGTTGTTTTTGTTTGATTTTATACTTTGAATTGTGAATTATTTTTTTAAACAAGATTCAGTCCAAAGAGAATATTTTAGACACTTGGAGTAATGACATTTGTGTGAATACTGAAGAAGGAACTGGTAAACCAATGCAAGAAAATATGCACTGTGTAACTTTTCTGGTGGAGGATTCTTGTCCCTTCTTGTCTCGTTAAGGATGTTATTGCTTTGCTTGGAATGTTCCAGTATGGCATTAAACTTATTTATCTCCATAGAGACAAGCAGGTGAAAGCACCAGGCCAAGGGCACAGATGCAGGCCAGATTTAGTGAAGATCTGTGGTTCACGTCTCAGTTAAATTAATGAAAGGTAGGTATGCTTAATGCCATACTGTGGAACACTCCAGGCAAAGAATTACCAACTCCATATAGAGACAAGCAGATGGCAGACTCCCACGGCTAATTGCGATGAATCTTTCCTCCATTACCCTCCTAATGAGACAAAATTGTAGCATATTTGATATCGCCATAAAGAACTGACTTGACTTTTGAATTCTATAAACTCAAACAAGGAAGTCCCACCTCCTGTCACATATCTTTGTTAGTTAACCACATAGCCTTGTCTCTCAACCAATCATCTCTTAGGTCTTCTTATACTCTCTCACACTCTCTCACCCCCTCATCCTGCTGTTTCCCATAAGCGCTCCAGCCCTCCTCCTCAGCCTCTCCATCTTCTCCTCACCATTGCCTACAGCTGCGGGAGGGGAAATTGTCCCTGAAATATATGTCACTCTCCTGAGAGCATTGGTGAGGTGACATCAGCCCATTCACAACACTAGGGGAGTTTTCTTACCTGCTAATTGCCTTACAGGGGACACCTTTAATTATGCACGAGTTCTGTATTATTTCATGCATGGTTAGAAGGTTGTCACAAAGGATCTCTACAGGCATCATGACATAATTTTGAAGTAATAGGTCAGTCCCTCTACAGGGAGTGCACACTTATTACATTCATAACATTGCCAAGATTTAGAAACCATAATGTAGGCTACTTAACTGTATTTAGTCTGTACCTTTAGTCTTAGTATATAATAAAAAAAAGAAAAACTACTCACAACTAAACCTGGGTTGCTAGTGCCTTAACCTGTTTATGGTATGATGTGGTATGTTTTTATTTGTACAGGGAGTGGCACAACAATACATTAACCAAGACAAAAATTCTGATTAAATACTTATAGATAAATGGATCACAAATAAATGAAAACAGATATTACCTAGAGTCACATCAAATACTACTCTAAGCCATATACATACTCACATACATTCTTACCCAATCCCTTTAGCCCCTCCCACCCTCCATCAAGGCTCAAAATATGCACATGCCCATTTTCTACTTCATATTGATCATTCAGAATTAGAGATCGACCGATATAGGTTTTTTCATGGCCGATACTGATTGTTTAGAATACAAAGCAACCGATCACTGATAAGATCTGCAGATATTTTTGGACCGATATATTGAGCCAGTTTTAATTATTTTCCACAAATTATGTAATTTAAATTTACGACAAACTCCCTCCAAGCCCTTTTTTATCATAAACTTATAAAAGAGCTGTGTCATCACGTTTTGTGCTGCTATCTCTTTGTAGTAAAGTGTTAATATAAAGCTTTGTGTGCATTTTTTAGGCAGCAAATCGACCAAAACTAAATATCGGTTTCTGCTGGAGCTTTAAGGCCGATAGCTGATACGCTAAAAAGTCCAAACATCGGCCAAATATGTCTGTCTCTACTCAGAATGTGTACAGATTTGCTTAGATATCAGCCACTTCTTTGTCAGATGTGCAAACATTTGAAAACCATGAAAACTATGAGGACACGTATGGTATTGTGCCAACATACGTCACGTGATAGAATTCTATTGCGGTTGTTCGGAGCCATATTGTTCCTACCTGTTTTAGTCTTTTTTTTTAATCGCCAAAATTGTTCACAAATGTTGAGTGAAAGGGTGTGAGCACCAATTGTTTTTTGCCTACCAACGTCACACAGAGCAGTCTCTGCAGATACTGGGGCACTGAAAAGCATTTGTATGATTTTACACAGACAGAGATGGTTAAACACTGAACGCTCAGAATAACTTGTGGGATACAGTCGCTCAGTTGGTAGAGCGCTTGTCCGCTCATCTGAAGGTCCAGTGGACAACATAAACATCATCGGTCGAGCACTCAGATCCACTGACCCACAGGTTGTTGGTGCGATTCTAGCTCTTACAGATGAATGCTGTCGTTGTGGCAAGACACTTAACCCACCTCGTCCCCAGTGTCTGCGTACACTGGTGTATGAATGTGTGTGTGAATGGGTGAGTGGTTCCTTGATGTAAAGTGCTTTGTGTGCTGTCAAGGTGAAAAAGCGCTATATATAAAAATGTGGCCATTTACCTACTTACCTTTAGTGCAGCACTGTTACAACACACACTCAAGTTCTTCTCAGCCATGTTTCAGGTGTTAGAAGATTTCCATCAAGTTTGACCTGTATGCTAATCACAAATGCTAATCAGTCACTAGCATTCGTGTTTTAAAATGCAGCTGTATTTTTGTACAATGTAATTTGTTATCATATAAATGTCCGTACCACAGCTCACAGAGAAGATTAGGATTTCCCTGATATTTGAGCGGTTTATGTACATTTTCAGTACGGCCACCGGTGTTGTATAGGTCACATGTCTGGCATGAACTCATAAAGATGCCTCATGTGAAAGCTCAGAACCCAGGTCTGCCACGTTAAATACTGTATCAACTTCAATACATGACAGATGGAACAATATTTTTTGGGGTCAATATTTATCATGGGCACTTTTTCTTTGCAGTAGTGGGACTTTTGGTTATTTTTGTGCAATATGATAAGATTTGAGCTGTAGATGGTTGAATGAACAACTTCTTTAGCTTATAGATACAAACTAATTACTTGTGTTGCACTCTGCTTTAGTTATTTCAGCTCATGTTATTTTTTTTATATTGCATATTGAGAATAGTTTAGGGATATTTCTGCTTTATGGTTTGGTTTCATTATGGTTTATTGTCTGTGTAATCCTTCAGTCATCCAGGTCTGATCCATAGTCAACAAAAAGTTGTAGGAATGAAGACGTTTCGCTGCTCATCCAAGCCGCTTCTTCAGCAGCGAAACGTCTTCACTGCTATAACTTTTTGTCCAGTTGACAGATTTAACTTTTAGCTTTTACTATTATGGTTTATTGTCTGTATTTACTTCAGCAATATATCGCACTTCAAAATGTGTTATAATGACAGACCTATCAGAACCTCAAGAATTCACTCACTGAGCTGCAGAGGCTGCACTAGCACTGGTTAATGATTGGCTGCAGTTGCTGGAGTTTAGGAAATGAATATTCAGATCAGTCCCAGTTTGAGAGGGCAAAGAACAACACAAATGAACATATGCCTCATATTGACGTCTCTATATTCGTCTTTGTGATGTTTGCATATTTGGAAAAACAACTAGCTTCCAAAAAAGTTTCTGTTTTTGTTTACAGCCTTGATTTTCAGTTTGAGACCATCTGGATAGGCAAAAAGTTTACTGTTCCGTATAAATAGGTTCCTCATTTTCTGCAAGCTTGCAAACTGTCATAGATATTCTGCTTGTTGTGAGAAGAGCACAGAGGGAGACAACACAATCTTTTTGGGGTTGTGGATAACACAAATAACACAGTTAACCTATTTGTACCACAATGCATTAAACAGACAAGACAAGGGCAAATAATATAATAAAATAAAATGTTCTATGTGACCACCATGAAGATCAAACTGGAAAAATTTGTCAAACGTCTGGCCACAAATATTGTAGAAAGTGATTTTTGGTTGTTGGCGCCTTCTGCAAAGTGAGATAACATAATGGATTGTAAGAAATCTTCCGTGCGTATGGTAATAAGTTATTTTGAGCTTCAAGTGTTTAGATTGATAACCATCTCTGCCCGTTATAAGTCCATGGGAAGTCATGGAAAAAAATGTTCAAAAGACTTGACATTATTTGGCATTTCACACAACATTTATGAACCATTTTTGCATGTATTGACCTTATTCCGGCCACTTTTGCCTCTAAATGCTATTAACCCGAGCTTTCTTTGTGGTGGCTAGGCCTGTCATGATGATTACTATATCGACTTATTGTTCAATATATGAAAGCTGGAACAATATTTTTTAGGGTCAATATTTATCGTGTGTACTATTTCTTTGCAATATTGAGATTTTTTGTTACTTTTTGGCATTATGATGAGATTTAAGCCGTGAAAAGTTGAATACATAACTTTTATCACTCACTATAGATACAAATTAACTACTAAAGTGTTTCATTCACCTATTTGTTTATTGCAGTTCATGACTTTTAACAGTATTGGAGATTTAGAATAGTTTTTTGTGGTTTAAATCTGCTCTTGGGTTATTGTGTCAGTGGTATAAATTAGTTTCAGTATTATCGTTTATCATCTATATTTTCTTCAGCAATATATTGAACTTCAAAATTTGTTATCGTGACAGGCCTAGTGGTGGGACTTTCAGTTAAATGGGAAAACCATTCATTTCCATGGAAAATATGGCATAAAGTAGATTGAATGTTCAATGTTCATGTGCATCAACTAGTCACCACTGGACCGATTCTGGCAGAATTTAAAACAGCTTTGCAGTCTGTATAGAACTTATTTGCTTTCAAAATGAGCAGCCCCATGCACTGTTAGCACGACTACTTCCAGTCCAATTCTATTTCTATTGGATTGTTGTCGAGGCGTGCCAAAATGAATAAATACTTACGTGTTTAGAATGGGAGATGTTTGTGTGTCAACGCTAACATTAATGCTAAGTTTGAGGCATAATAAATAAACAGGGTAAACATTCGAACACAGCCTTAGCGTGGAGTGTCCTTGTGCCAGTGTAATATAAAAAATGAGAGAGAGGTTTTAGACTTAGCTTTTTACTAAATGTTTTGTGCTCATGTTGAACCTTGGAGTATAGTTGGAGTAGCTTCATTATTAATACACATTCACTTATTAAAAAGACCCTTGGCTGTGTTTGTCACCTCTTGCTCTATGGAAACACTTTTCTTTGTTTTGTTTTCAGTGTACATGTGTCAAGGTCCCATGTTATTATTAATTCAGTCATTTATAAATACATTTGGGTAACTTTGAGTCGGTATTTCACACAATTTACAACTTTAAATAATGAATATGCAAACTAACTGTCTTGGAGGAAGTGCACTTTTTTCATGTTGTTTTCAAGTTGGATTAGATTGTAGGGGTTAAACATGTCTGGAAAAACAGAATACATCATCTAGTGAAGGTAGAGCTGTGAAAAGTATCGAAAATACTAATTAATACTAAAACTAGTATCAAAACTAGATACCGTATTTTCCGGACTATAAGTCGCACTTTTTTTCATAGTTTGTCCGGGGGTTCGCCTTTACTGCCTATAAGTCGCACTTTTTTTCATAGTTTGTCCGGGGGTGCGACTTATACTGCGTGCGATTTATATGTGAAATATATGTTTTTTTCTTCATTATTATGCATTTTTTGGCTGGTGCGACTTATACTCCAGAAAATACGGTACTTAATTGAACAAGTATCGATACTAAAAAGTCACACAAACTGGATCAAATTGGACCTTTCTTGAACAGTTCAATCTTGAGTTTTATCAGAACTAGTGTAAGACCATATGTTATAATACAATGACAAAAAAATGATTGATGATTTAAAATGATTATTTGGGTATCAAAATCAGTATCGAGTCTATTCTTTAGTATTGAAATCGAGTTTGAAATTGTGAAGGTGTGTTGAACAGACGGCTTTGAGTGGATCACTAAACAAGATTGCTCAAACATGCACGAACGAAGACGCAACGCAAGCTGCTACATGTGATGAAGAAACATTGTGTGAAAACTCTGATTTGCATGTTGTAATTATGGAAGCCAAAGGGAGTGATTTGAAGCAGAGGAGAGGGGGGAGAGGAGGAGCAGAGGAGAGGAGGGTGAACATGGCTCTGCACAGTGTCATTCTGAAAAACACAAAAAGAGCCTGGGGTCTGCTCCTGACAGCACAGGTCTGCACACAGATCTCTGTCTATGCATATGCAGGAGGAGGATGAGAGCAAATGTGACAAATATTCTCCACCTTAACATGCAAGGGGAGGAATCTGAAAAGGTTTCTTTGACAGCATTTTGCCTAGCTTGTTAAGTCTTGAAATAGCAAACTAAAAAAAATCTGTTGTTGGGATTGCCCCAGTATAAAATGTACACTGCCAGTCAGAAGTTTGTACACACCTTTTTTTCTTTATGTTCACTACTTTCTACATTTATATACAAAGGGAAGACATCAAATATATGATCCAAGATGTGTGGAATTATGTAGCAAAGAAAATAAGTTAAATAACTCAACTAAACATTTGTAATATTTTATATTCAAATCCTCAAAGTAGCCACCCTTTGTTCTGCTGACAGCTCTGCAAACCCTTGGCCGTCTCTCAGTGAGCTTCTTGATGAAGTCTCCTGAAATGGTTTTCACTTCACAACTGTGACTTGCTACTTGAGTCAAGAAATGCCAAAAGTGCAAAGCAGTGATCAAAGCAAAGGGTGGCTGTTTTTATTTAATTTATTTTGAGTTTATTTTTTGTTTGCTGCATTCCATATGTGTTCATTGATAGTTTTGATGCCTTCAGTGAGAATCTACAATGTAAGTAATCATCAAAGTAATAAATGAAGAACTGTCCAAACGTTTGACTGGTAGTGTATTCCAAAACGTGGACTTAATGTTACGGGTATCACTGATTATGCAAGGAAAAAAAGGGAAGAGAGTAAATAAAGAGCTGTACATAAATAGATAGGTAGGGGAAAGCAGGAATATGTGGTCCAATGGTGCCTCAAATCCAGGATAATAAAGATTAATAATCAAACGTGTATGAATCACTCAAAGAGAGTCAATATTATTGACTGAGGTTCAGGGCAGGAACCACACCATCAGCTACACCTAAAATTACCCGATGTAATGGCCTGTCCCATCAACACTGGTTTGTCTTTCAGCTTTAATACTATTCTTATCATTATATCATCCGTCAGTAGATATTTTCATTGCATTTATATTATTGTTAGCTCTGAGCAAGTTAATAATGAGGGACAACCATTATAACGGTTAAAAGGCCGATCGCACATAAATTGTCTGCATTAACCTCGAAATGCTGGGTAAGAAATGATCAAAACGTGTAGTCCAAAAGCTGCATAATAACGTCAAACTAATCTGTATTATTTCCGCTAATATGCCAGATCAAAGCAGACAGATAATGCTCCCAAACACTGACACTGATTGCAGTATTTCTTTTTATTATATTTTTCTCTGAGTTATTTAATCTTTTTCTTCCAAATCAATTCTCTAATCCTGTGGCTACATCTGCTCGCCTGGCTTACTTTGAGGTTAGCAGACTTTTCTTGAAAGCTTCGTATTTTTGTCAGGAACGTGGTTTTATGCGGTAAGGAAGGGCACTGCACGTCTCTGGTTCCGACACACATTGTTATAAAGATGGACTATGGCCTTAGCAAAAGATAAAACAGAAGACAGGTGCGGTATATTCTGTTATTCTGACCATATAGTGTCTGCAAACTGTCAGGATCATATAATAAAAGTCATATTAAAGAAGACCTATAGTGCTTGTGTCTGCTACATAAGTGTAATCTATGGAACCCGTGGATCATTAGCATACTCCAAGTTGTATTTCAATTCATGTTTGAGTAATCCTTTATTGTCTTGCATTTGAGGCTTGAGTGATCAGAAAGATAATGCTCAATCTGTCCCTGTTTTTTAATCTTAAAGGTCCTATGTCTGTGTAATCCCTGAGTCGTCCAGGTATGATCCATAGTAAAAGAAAGTTTCAAATCTCTCAACTGGACAAAAAAGTTGTTGGAGTGAAGACGTTTTGCTGCTCATCCAAGCCACTTCTTCAGTTCTGGTCAGATTGCTGGTGGACACTGCCTTATAAACAAAACGAAATTGACTCTTGTGATCTTTAAGTTATGTTAGAATGTTAGAATTCCACCTTGTGATGTCATGAAGTGGTAGTTTTCAAGTTAACAGCTACCTTTTACCTTTTGTTTAGTAGGGATGGGCAGTTCCAAGGCTTAAAGTATCCAAATGATTCTAGTGAAGGTGTATGGACTTTAAAAAACACACTGAAGTTTTCCTGTATTACCACATGATGTCACAAGGTGGAACAGAGTGTTTTCTGTTTGTGAGAAGAACCAAATTTGCAGGGTTTGTGTGTTAAACGTGTGAATAAAGCAAAACACAACTCCAGGTATGTTTGGGATGAGGAAACAACATTATGACATAGATCAGAAAATGGCGTAATATGGATTGTTGTTAAAGGTTGTTCGTTTGTCGAGGTCTGGCCAAGAAAAATATACATTATTTTACAAGATTTGAATTCAGAAATGGAAAATAGTAGTTGTGAATGGCATATACTGTAACAGGTTTCACTCAAATGGACTGTTTTCATCTCAGAAAGTTGGGATTTTGAGGTTATCCAATGGAAAATCACCGAGTTTTGTCTTATAAAAAATTAAAATGAAATGTTAGTTGTTATAGAAAAAAATCAATTGTCGTTTAAAGTTTAATTAACCCACATTATATTGATTAAAGATGCGGTATTTTACTTCTATGGGATATTAATTGCGAACACATAACATATTTGGATCCCCATGTTACCTTTTATTATGTTAAAAATGCTATATTCGCAGAAAACAACCTTTTACCTTGTTTTATAAGTTTGAATTTAGGTTTTGATGCTCTGAGTCTCCCCTCCCTTTGCTCTCCCAGCTAAGTCTGTATGTTTATGGAGAATTGTCGTGTGGGAGCAGGGATGACGTAGGCTTGTGGGCTGAGCATTGGACAGAATTTTACTGCTAACCTTACGGAGGGTTGGAATAGGGCCCTGGAGAGATCGCTAAATTAATGAAACGTGCATGGATGACATCTAAAACCTCATCAGGTATGTTTTGGACGAGTGAACAACGTTATCTCGCGGTAGAAAGCTCCATAAAGTACCTCCATAAAGTAAAGCTGTTGCTGTTATGATCTGGACTCCAACCCGTAGCTGTAGCAACATTTAGTCAAAGACCTTATGTTGAAAGGGAACTATTATGTAATGTCAATATGAGCTTTTAACTATGTCACAATGGTGTGCCCTCATTATTAGCATACACAAAGTTGTATTTTGATTGATGTATTGTCTTGTTTTTGATGCTTGAGTGCACCGAAAAATGACATATAATCTGTCTGCGCATTCTGGATGGAATTTTATGTATAATTTATCATGACAAAATAGAAAGCTGATTACAATGCTGGAAACAGTGGAGAGTGGAGCCTGGGGGTGTCACCTGCTTGTTTCCATGGAGATAAGTTAAATGCCGTACTACGAAACATTTCGGGCAAAGCAATAACTTCTCTATAAAGACAAAAAAGTGACAGACCCTCCAGCAGAAAAGTTGCATAGTGGACTTTTAAGTGGGGACTAGGCCTGTCACAATAATTACTATGTCGTAAAGTGGGGAGAGTTTGTGTATTTTTGTTGTAATGGATAAGATTTGACCTGTGGAGGGGTGAACGAGTCCCTTTTATGGCTAATTATTAGTACATTTTGCTACGTATTTTTTGCAGCTCATGTTTTTTAATGAAACTGTATATTTAAAAATGGTTTTACTGGGATTATCTTGCATTATTTAAATCTTAATTAGTGGCATAAAGTCGTTTCAATATCGTTTATCGCAATATTTCTCAAAATTTATTATGGTGACAGGTCTAGTGTGCACTTCCATAGCTCATGGTACAAATAAAACTGTGTCGCCCTTCTGCTTCAAAGCCGCAGACTCTGACTCAGCAGAGGCACTACGCACAGGCAATTAGGCACATATTAAACCCATTAGCTACACTATTCTCCCTCTCAATGCACGGTCATGGTTTTTTTGAATTCAGAATCCTTTTTAGAATACTTTATAAACAGTACTATGACGGGAATACTTAACATATATAATATAAAACACAGTATTAAATTCATGCATAGAAATAAAAATAGAAACAGGTGGGGCTGTAGTTGCTCAGCTGATCAGCATCATCTTAAAAGGTTAATGTATACTTTATTAAACCGTATGACGCCTTCTTCAGTGTCGCTAGGGCAACCTGTCAGAAGAAGTGAGCATCCAAAGCAGAGACACTCACACAGAAAGTAGAAATGGGAGAGCGTGGCTATTAACACAGTCACTACAAGTAAATTAGGATCTAACTTTGTCCTCGTAATGTTAAAGACTCATGGACTCTTCATATCAAAACAGCAGTGCTTTTTAAAATAAAAAATGTTCTTAAAAAGGTAGGAGTATTTTACTTCTAAATATGTTATGTGTTAGCAATTAACACCCCATAGATCACCATGTTACCTTGCATTGTTTTGGAAATGCTGTATCCATATTTATTCATAACAATGTATTAACATGTTTTATGAGTTTATGAGTTTTTGATGCCCTCGCTTTGCTCCCGGTGTTAAGTTACTCCTCCTTCAGAGCGGTATCACATCACATTCAGCGTGCATCCCGCTATAATGAAAGTACTGCACATCACATCGATTTTGTTATTGTGTACAATTTTATATCATGAGCCCTGGACAGAATCGTACTGCTAACCGTAATGAGGGTTCGCGGGTAGTACTCGGGGAGAGATCGCTAAAATACTGAAAAATGCATGGACATAAAAATCTTTCAGGCACGTTTTTGCTGAGGGAACAAAAAACATGGTAGAAAAAAAAAAAAAATCACACAAAAAAATCTATTTACTGACTTGATATATTGTTTGAAAGTAGCTGTATTGAATCAAGTTGACTTGTTCAAAAAAAAGTTTAATTGTATCACAAGGTTGATATGCATTATATTGCTCTAAAAATGTTCGGTTAAACCTCTTCCTTCTAATAGTATTACACAAACTGACCTTGCATTTGATCATCATCAGCTTATGAGCAGATGCTACCACAACGACAAAGAGAGCTGAGGGCAGTTAGGGTAATTAGAGTTTAAATTAATGACAAGATATGAAAACAAAATATGCAGCCTTGTAAAAATACCGCTAAGTGTTGGATTTGGCTATATTGTTGACCAAGTTATGACCAACAAGAATCAGTACAAAATAAAGGGTCTAAAGGCTAAATATGTCTTTGATTGAAAGTTTAATTAAAAATTCCACAAACTCTGTAAAGTTCAACTGCTGTTTTACTGCACAGCAACTAGATGACATATAACCACCATGTAATGTAATAATTTAGTGAAATGTAATCAGTAATTCAGTGGTTAAGAAGGCGGAGAGAATGAACTGAAACATGCCAGTGAATAAATCCAAACTCATCAAAACTCAAAAGTAAATCTTATTTCAAGAAACTTAAACAAATTCTATTTTACTGTTTTGTTGGAGGGTCTAATATATGTCAAATATTAAACTCTGTTATCTCCATGGAGACAACCAAGTGGCATCACCGGGTCAAGGTACGGGTCAGATCTGTGCATAACATAACAAATACGGCTGCTTATGAGGAAAAAAGAAAGGAAAAAATATCACAAGGAACTGAAAAACATGTGAATTTCTGCGGAATCAGTGAGCGAAGCACTAAACTCTGAGGTGAAAGTTAATTTATAAATGATAGATGGCTAATGAGCTCTCTCGTTTCGGCCTGATGGAGAGCGCGGTGACCAGACTGATATCCTTCAAAGAGATATCAATCTGGATTTGCCAGGCAAGTTATAATATGGTTAACAGCTCAAAATAGGTCTGTCACTATAAATACTATGTTAACTTAACGTTCAATAAATGACAGATGGAATAATATTTTTTAGGGGTCAGTATTTACCTTTTTCTTTGTAGCAGTGGAGAAATTTGGTATTTCTGTTCTACAATAAGAGTTGAGCTGTAGAGGTCTGAATAAATAACGTCTAGATTTTTTTGAGCCGACCCCGATATTTGGCCTGCTGCTGTGGTCGATAACTGATATTTACCAATACTGATACTCAGTGGTGGATGAAGTACTCCACTGTGTGACTCAAGTAAAAGTACAGATACAGAGGCAAAAATTCACTTAAGTAAAAGTATTTAAGCACCCGTGAAAAAAGTAAAAAGTAAAAGTATTTCACACTAGTGTTTAAAGTGTTAAAATGTAGTTATATTGGTTAAAAATGATGCATTTTTGGTCAACAGTAACAATGCAAATCAATTTCTTAATTTTTCTTATGAATTTTGTGTATTTTTGTTTGCTCAAAGCTTAAGTTTGAACTTAAAAACTTTAGTCAGGATTTTCCCGCACACATGGTAAAAAATAACCCCTCAAATCATATGAAAAGTACTTTTTACTTTTCAGTCCAGTTCAAAAATTTTGTGAAGTAGAAAGTACAGATACCTGCTCTCAAATATAGTGAAGTAAAAGTAAAAAGTATCCACTGCAAAATGTACTTGAGTAAACTTTTTAGGTATCTCTACTTTACTTAAGTACAGTCCTTTACTACTTTTACTTTGTTACCTTCCACCACTGCCGATACTTAGCTTTTAAAATCCGTAGCAAGGCCCACAAATTTATCACTTTTATAAAAATAACAATATGTATTTATCTGGTGTATGAAATCATTTGTCACATGTTAGTGTAAATATACAGCCATATAACGCTCTTCTATTTCCATTTTTACTTATTAGTTTGTTCAAAAAGGGCACACAGAGAATGGGGCAGCACAAAAAAATATCGCTATCGAATATCGGTATCGAGTACCGGTACTGGAACCGATATATCATCCCATCCCTGACTTCTGTGACTCATTACAGACACTATCTACTGAGTGTTTCATTCATTTATTTATTTCACCTCATGTTTTTGTTTTTTTGTTTGTTTTTTTTTTTTACAAAATTTTACATAGTTACATAGAGAATAGTTTAGAGAATAGTTTTAGTTTTACTTCATTGTGTCAGTGGCATGTTAGTTTCAATCTTGTTGTTTATCATCTATATTTTTTATTTATATTTTCAGCAATATATCACTTGTCAGGTGATATCGTAACAGACCAAGCTAAAACAAATGTTAAAAGCAGAGAAGGTAACTTGAGCTTTATATAAAAAAAACCTTTAAGAACATGGTCCTACATTGGCGTTCTGTCTAACAAAATATGTTTTATGCATTGAGGGCTAAGGCAGTGTATTTTTGTACTTGACAGATGAGACAAAAGCTTTGGCAAATATGGGTCTGGTGGCTTTATTCCCTGTGAGGAGGTGTGTCTGAGCCAGCCATCACCACTCCGACAAATGGAGCCAAGCTGTTAGAGGGAAAAAAAATGACAATAATAAAAGTGTCTACAGAAATATGATCAGAGTGACACCTCTGTCCTCCCAGATGATCTTTACTTTTACACCTGGAAAGGAATATTTAGTCTTTGTCACTCAAAAACAAACTTGCTGTAGAAGGGGAAAGTCTGGCTGGTTAAAATGGCTTGTGTTCAAAATCTCGAAATGAATCGTTTAATTTGTACAGGGACATTTTTATAGATGCACTTTGTAACTTTTATGGTACTTTTATTGTATAGTCTTGAGTGTATTTATTTCCATGGAGGCTAACAAGGGTTGTCTGACAAATCCAGAATGATATCTCAGTCTGGTCCCTACGTCGTCCGTTGTGTCACAAGCCCAGTCAAATGTGATCATGCAATCAAATAATTTTTTTTTTCAGTGACACATGTGAAACGAAGGAGCTCATTGGTCACATATGATTTACAAATAAAATAAAATGTATCTCACCTCAGATTAAGAGTTCAGTGCTTTGCCCATTGATTCATTTTTTTAGATATAGACGGACCGTGCGTGTCCCTGATTGGCTAATCCACCTGTCAATCACGCCCGTTTGAAAAAGGGGGAATTTCGCCGGTGACCAGACTCACATCTTCGTAAAGTATTGAAGAAATGTGTATTCTGGATCCCAGGCAAGAGCAAGGGGTGCCACCGGACCAAATGACAGGGCAGATCTGTGGAGAGGCGAGCCCACTCACAGACTTAAAGCCTTACTGTGGAATATTCTAGGCAAACCAATAACATCTCCATGGAGACAAGTAGGTGTTGGACCACACACCAGAAAAGTTACATAGTGCACCGTTAAGTTCAAAAGTTGTTTTTCTTATTTTAAGTGTGATTTTTGCAATTTGTGCACTGATAGATATTTTCCATGACATACTTAGAGGTGATTCCATAATTGTTACCTAGCAACCATAATGTTAACAAGGGCAAACAAAATAACCTTTACTTTGTTGAATCAATGTTTAAACTGTCAGAAAAATGCCTTTGTTGTGTGTAAACTGTCCCTGCATTTTGGATGGAGTTGATGACATAGCTAGATGTATTCCACACTGGCACTTCCTGTATTTTCCAACTTTTTATTTTATACTTTTCTTCATAAATTGCCACTTGACTGATATAAATTATGATGAATATTTCCCTTGTGTACTATCCCACCAAACCAAAGGTAATATGAAAATGATATGAATCGAATCTGTACTATGCACCACTTTAGCATAACATTTGGCAACACTTACACTCTAAATTCACACATAGGTGAAGTGTCTTGCCCAAGGACACAGCAACAGCATGGTCTGAACTGGGCGTCCTAAAGTTACGTTCTCAGATGCAGGATATGGATTTGAGTCCACGTTCAGCGGCCGATGTGCCAGTCTGCTGTTGTTTTCCCCGCTTGTCAAGTGAAACCCCAAATTATAGCTTCTCCACTTCAACGACTCTCCTCCAGCTCCAAAATGTCAGGATATTCCACTGCTCAAACTGAAGCAGGCTCATTCTGTCCCTGTGCATCTGTGCTATTCTTGTGTGAAGAAAAACACATCCTATGTTTTTTAGTTGTTTGTAACACTTGTAGGTTAGAAGGTTGACTACGACCACGGTAAGTAACGTGTAAGTACTAAAGGCAGCGTCAAAAGGCTGTTTTTTCTAGTGTCATGAGGTGTGAATAAACACAAACAACCAGTATTGAAGTTTTAAACCAAAAATGTATAGATCTATATATTAAATAAAAAAATAAACAATAAACAAGACAACAGATAAGTATTAGCATTTGTATTACTGGTTGTCGCAAAAGTTCGTAGATGCAATTGTTCCGAGTTCCAAAAGAAACCAAAATTCCAAAAACGATATGAATAGCTTCCAAAAAATTTCCGAAGTAGGATTTGTGTGGATTAGAGTCAGTTTTGTCCTGCCGCATTGGTAGATCTGGGTCGCTCGCCATCATGAGGTGAGTTGAAGGGCTGTAGTCCATTTTTTCAATCCAAGGAAAAAACCTGACAGTTGAGGAGTAGGCAGTTTGGAATCAGAAAGGCAAATTTTAGTTCACAAATCTACGCCACAGCCGCAGTGAGGCCTGAAGGAGGAGACCGGTGAGTGTCACACATTTTGTTTAGTTACATTTATCCTAAAGCAGTAAACAAGTATCCTAAAAGTACTTTAAAAGATTCAAAATCACTTTTCCGGTCCAAGATTAATCGCAATTGAGTCAAAATCGCAATTTGAATGTATGCAAAGGCTGCAATTTTTGAAGTACCATTATTTATCCCATAAACAAGCAGATATCCTGCCTTATCCAGCATAAAAACTGCTATCCCTGCAGTTTAGATCTGCATTAGTTTGTTAGTGCATATTTCTCTTGTCCTTTTGCCATTTCTTTTTCATGTATCTAAATAATTAAAACTAAAATCGTCTGCTTCATACTTGATTCCAGGTGGTCTATATGCACTTGTCACTCACTCAGAGCATTGCTGAGGCTGATCAATAGGAGGAGTGCGGGAGGAAGAGGTTTTGTTTGAGCATTTTGATTTTTATCCCTATATATCGCCCAGTCCCAATTCAAGACAACGCAATAACAACTCCATAGAGACAAGCAGGTGGGGAAGAAAAAGCATTTAATAAGCAGAGATGTTTTGTGAATGGCAGTTGTGATTTCAAGAAGAGGTAGTTCCTGACCAGATCTAAGCTAAGAGAACATTGCTTTGAGCCCAACTCTCTCTGGCCCCTCAGACGTATAGGGGGTGTGTGGCAGCACATCAGACACCCACACTCATGCATCCTTCAGCAGAGATGGGGCTGAGAGCTATGGGGCTACAAGCTGGGGCTACAGGCTGGGGCTAAAGTAGATTCTGTTGGAAGGATCATGTCTCCAGAGATGGCATGACATTTCCACTTGAAAAGGCATCAGTACACAGCTCCCATCTTCCAGTGAGGCTATAAGTCACATGGATGTCCTGATCTACTGCCTATAGGTTTCTTTTTATTAAGGGTTGTTAGTGGGGTTGTAAAATATAGATACTAATTAATACTGAAAGTAAAATTGAAAGTTGATATTCAACTATTGAAAAAAAGTTTTAGACTACTACTACTACTGCTACTACTACTGATATCAAACTTGCAACTAAACCTGAACTAGACCAACACTTTTATAAGACCACGTGATAATAGAAAACAAAGTACTAATATTTAATGTTGAAAATGGTATTGTGGTATCAGTATCAAGTATCAAGCCTTTTTCTTATTATTGAAATAAAGTGTTAATATTTTTATGTCACTGAAAATTTCAATTATATTTATTTGTAACACGGTTAAAGACAATCCTTAAAGCCACAAGAATGCATAATATCTGTTCTTTAATTCCCTTTAAACATACTTTTGGTCACCTTGGGATCAGTCTTTCACATTTTCTAACTTAAAATAATATTTATATTTGGTAAACCACTTTATAAACTACACCTCCATTTCCAATGAGGCATTTCAGTGTTGGAGCTCCCTCTGCTGTCAGCAACAGGAATGAACAATTAGAAAAAACAAACAAACAAATGAAGCCCTTAGGCAATGTAAATTCTATGCTAACAGAGCCACTCGTTCGTTGTGAACAACATTTGACCACAGAACAGGTCCGGTGATGGTTTATGGACTTTCCGTATTTTTACCTGCGATGTAACAATCTGGGCAAACGCAACATTTTTAAGTTCTCAGAGAAGACGACTTGAATGAAGCAAAATACAACTCTAGGTATGTTTTTGATGAGGACAACATAGTATGTGCCCTTTAAAATAAACACAAAAATCTAAATTACAAAAAAAATGTAATTGGCCACCATAATGGATGTCTAAATGTAGCACCCATTTATGAGGTCATCATTCAATTGTTCTCCAGTCATAGGGTCTAGTCATTGTAATTCAACCATCCATCAAATGAACTGTTACTCAATCTTAACACACCATTTTTTTCATTTATCTTTATGCTGAAAATGGAACATCCAGGAGGTGCCATTGTTGGATTTCATCAATACAGAAAATGACAACAAATTGCCTGCAGAATGATCAGCACTTGGCCGGTCATTAATGCTAAAGTGGGTTGGACAGCTGTCTGGGAGAAGTGATGGACTTGTCACACTGGTGAAAGTCCAATCTAACAAGCTGTCAGAAAGCTCAAGTACCTGCCTCTGGGT
>KN475526.1:285-17534 GCA_000787095.1 Periophthalmodon schlosseri | reverse complement strand
CTCACAGATGGGCCTGTTAAACTTCCATTCTTGGAGAGGCTCAGGTTTAAAATTAGCTAAAGTGTCAGAGCAGCGACAGTCAGCTGTGCAGAGGCTGGAGTCAGAGCTGCTCAAAATGCATCAAAAATGCATCAAGATCTGGAACATTCAGAGTGTGAATGCATTAGGATCAGGATCAGGGAAACAAAGAGGGAATTACTCTAAAGTCTGCAGAGACGAAGAATACTTTGAAAATGTATTTAGTTACAGAATACTGAATACTGCAGTAAAATGTATTAATTTGATTTTAGTAACTGTACTCTGTACCACCATATGAAAGAGTAACTGTACCAGATTACAATTACTCTAAGTATTCCCAACACACAGACTTAGTCTCTGTATTTCTTGGATGGAGACGATCACACCATGACTACAAGGGAAAAATAATAACGTGTCTATATCACAGAACTATTACTACACTTTATGAGCACGACATCTACATGAGACGACAGTTTGTGATTCACTCAAAATCTTATATTTTAAACATTTATTCAACATTTTCCTTCTGTCGGAACTCATCACTGTCACTTTCCTTCTTAAATACAGTGATTTACATGGACACTTCTAAATATGGGCTCTGTGTTAAAGCTGCACTATGTAACTTTTGGGTGCATGTCTCATGGGGATGTGACTGCAGGCCTGGAATGTTCAACATTGTGGCATTAAACTTATCTATCCTGCAGTTGTTCAATAGGCTCCTGGGTTTAGTTTAGTTAAACGTGCATTCTTACTGTGAGCAAGGTCACCTCTCCACAGATCTGACTCGTAACTCTATACAATATCAGTACCTGTATTTGTACGGGGAGAGCCCAATGAGAGAGACTCTAGTTTTTATGAGCCCTGTTAAAATACAGAACAATACAAACAAAACAAAACAAATGCACAGGTCCATTTAAAACGTTAAAAACAGGAGCAGGTTGACTATAAATGTTTATCTCCACATTATTAAAGTGCTGCAGTGGCTCCAGTTTTACATGTCCTTCAGATGTTCCATTTTTGGGACGCAAAATAACCAAAAGGTTTTTTCCCATTTCAGTTCTAGAGCGACCAGTTTTCAGATGGAGACAATCATGAGATCTTGGATTAAAAGTTAAACAAACAAGTGAGATATTGAGTCAGTCTGTTGTTGTAGTCCCATAAATACATTTTAAAAATACATTTAATAAATACATTTATAAATACATTTAATAAAAACATTTAATAAATACACTTTATAAATACATTTATACAGTGTTCTTCTGACAGAACGATGGCCAACGTACTTTTTCATAGAGTGAACAGTGATGGGTTTAAACCAGTTATGAAACAAAGGACTGAGTGAAAGAGTCTAAAGGTTTAAAGCAGAGGCTGAAAAAACTAGATAATCTATTGCAGAACCAGAAAAGTTACATAAGGTTCTGTGTCCCAGAGATGAACGTGCTTTGGTCTGAAATGTGCAGATCAAACCAAAAGACCTTGTGAAGATGTTGCTGAAGCTGGTAAGAGTGTGTCATTATCCACAGTAAAAAGAGGACTGTACCGACATGGGCTGAAAGGCCACTCTGCAGGAAGAAGCCATTACTCCAAAAGAAACATAAAAAAACTGATTACAGTTTGCAAATGCACAGGGACAAAGACCTTCATGTTTGGAGACATACCTGACCAAACTAAAACAGAACTGTTTGGCCATAATGAGCATTGTTATGTTTGGAGGAAAAAGGGGAAACGTGCAAACCTCAGAACACCATCCCATGTTGTGGGTGTAGTGCACTTCACAAAATAGATGTCATCATGAGGAAAGAACATTATGTGGAAATACTGAAGTAACATCTCAAGACATCAGCCAGGAAGTTAAAGCTTGGGCACAAATGGGTCTTCCATATGGAAAATGACCTGAAGCATACAGCCAAACTGGTTACAAAGTGGCTTAAGGATAACAAAGTCAATGTTGTGGAGTGGCCATCACAAAGCTCTGATCTCAGTCCTGTTGAAAATGTATGTGCAGACCTGAAAAGGCATGTGTGAGGAAGGCAGCCTACAAACTTGGCTCAGTTACACCAGTTCTGTCAGGAGGAATGAGACAAAACTCCTGCCAACTATTGTGAGAAGCTTGTGGAAGGAAATCCAAAACATTTGACCCAAGTCATACAGTTTAAAGGCAATGGGACCAAATACTAATGAAATGTATGTAAACTTCTGACTTTGAAGAAAGTCATGAAAAATTATCTAAAAAATCCTTCTCTCATTATTCTGGCATTTAGCAAATAAAAATAATTGTGTTAATCCTAATTGACCTAAAACAGGAAAAGTTTAGTCTGATTTCATGTCAGACAGTGAGAAAAAAAGCATATGTGTCTTTTTATATAGTGTGTGTAAACTTCTGGTTTACACTGTATATTATATCTCCATAATCTACTAGAAAGTACTAGACAATCTGTGGCAGAACCAGAAAAGTTATATAGTGTTCTTTAAACTTCATTTCTATAAATGTAAGTACAAATCCCTGACAAGGTGTCTGCTGCCTTACTAAATACATGTTTACTGAGACTGTAACTGTGGTAACTGTGTTCTGTAACATCTAGAGTTAATAAAGAACCAAAATATGATGCAGAATAAAAATATCCTCTTTACTTCCTGTTTCTCTTCATGCCGTGCCATGTTCTAAACTCTCCATGTTCTGTCCATGTTTTGTCCATGTTCTGCCATTGTTTTCTCATTGTTTTGTCCATGTTCTTTCATTGTTCTGTCCATGTTCTGTCCATATTCTTTCATTGTTCTGTCCATGTTCTCTCATTGTTCTGTCCATGTTTTCTCCATGTTCTGTCCATGTTCTCTCATTGTTCTGTCATTGTTTTCTCCATGTTTTGTCCATGTTCTCTCATTGTTCTGTCCATGTTTTCTCCATGTTCTGTCCATGTTCTCTCATTGTTCTGTTCATGTTTTCTCCATGTTCTTTCCATGTTCTGCTCACACAGATACATATTCTCTGGTGTGTTTTGTGTTTCTGTTTTTCCCACACTGACTTTCAGCTGTTGCTCTGTGTAGGGCACTGGAGCAGGGTCCATGTGGTCAGCTGTTGGTCTGTAGAGTGCTCTAGTCTCCATGTGGTCAGCTGTTCTCTGCCAAAACCCACTGTTACGGACTAGTCCTGTTTCTGTTCTTGGCCTTGCCTCCACCCACCAGATCCACCCACCCGTTGATGAGCCACGCCTGGCCGCCAGTAATCAACCGGGTGATAAAGGCCCGGAGCTGCCACCACATCGACGACCAGTGGGTCCTCCGCTGCAGCGACTCTTTAGCTGATTATAGTTTACTTTTGTATTATTCAGTTGTTTACATTTTGTACACGTTTTTCATTACTTTTTATAACAATAAATCTTACTTTTCGGTTTGACCACCTCTCCACGCTCCCGTTTTTGTTCTACGCCCGGCATTAACATCTTTTAGTTACGTGCCGCCACCCCTGGACAAAGTGGACCCCACTGAGTCTTTACAGCGTAACAGAGCCACAGTCTCGCAACAACTCATTTTTAAATCAGATGCCCAAACGCGACCGGACACCTTTCCTTCCTTCTGTTAATAGTCCTGGTTTAGATCTGGCTCTGGTTTGCTCATATAGATCTAGTTTATGTCTTGGTTTCGTTTGTATATTGTTGGTTTATTTAGGCCTATTCATGACTTTCAGCCTTCTGTTTATAGGCGCCATTTTGAGGACATTTCATCATTTATACAGCGCTTTTCCACCTTCAAGACTCAAAGCGCTTTACATCAAGGAACCACTCACCCACATTCACACAGACATTCATACACCAGTGTACACAGACACGACAGCAGTCATGAGTGGGAGCTGGAATCGCACTACCAACCTGTGGATCAGTGGATCTGACAGCTCTACTGATGTTGTTTTATGTCAAGAGTGAGATTCGAACCACCAACGCTCTACCAACTGAACCACTTGGTTTCGTTTGTATATTGTTGGTTTATTTAGGCCTATTCATGACTTTCAGCTTTCTGTTGTAGGCACCATTTTGAGGATGTTTCACCATCACAAGATATAAGCTGTTTTAAATTGTAATTTGCTACAGCAACGGCTCTAAGAAATCGTATTATTGAGAAAGCACTGTATTGGTTTAGTTCTGGTTTAAATCGTTTCGCCCTGGTCCCTGGTTTGATGTTTTGGTACTTCCTACGACTTCAAAAAAAATCTGACACATTGAGAAAAAGTGAGCTGAAGTTTTACGAAGAGTAAAAGTACAAGTGAGTTTAGTTCAAAGAGAAACCGAGCCTTTGAAAACACTTAAAGAGTTAGTTTTACATGTAACAGTGTAAGTATCAGCTTCAGTGACAGAAGCGAAGGCTCTTTGGTGTGAATTTCATTTCAAGTGAAATCACAAAATAAGTGAAATGAGTGTAGTATTACTGTAGTATTATATTATTATTTGATGCCATGACGACAATAAAATGAATCCTGTCGTCACTCGTTCTCGTTGGATAGAGGAACAATGAGTTTTTATGGCATCACAGCATCAAATCTAAAACTGTTTTTAATTAAAGAAGAAAACATGATGTATACATCATGATGTATACAAAACATGATGTATACATCATGATGTATACAAAACATGATGTATACATCATGTTTGCGTTTAAATGCAGATCTGGATTTCAAAGCATGTTTGGAATGTTTGGATGTGTTAAATAATAACATGAAGAACATGAAGAAGCTGAACAAGGGCATTCAAACAAAACCAAACAAAGTTTATGTGAACAAGTCTAAAGATGGTTTCAACTTGGCAATGTACATTTTTATACTTTGAGTGATTATGAGTCTGTGTAATCATGAAACAGAGATATTTAAATATCATATAAACTGCCTATGAGGAAATATGTAAGTCAAATGTACAGAGACTGACAAATATCTTACTCGCCTTGTTTATGAATTTAAAATGGGAACCACTAATACAAAAGCTTTTTTTCCTTTGCATTACCCTTACTGTCCAGCAGATGGCCGTGACGCATCAGCTGTGGGAGACGTGGGTCTGCTAAGCTTCTACACAACAGAATAAAAACATGTGAACGATCTAAACTTTTATAACACGTGTAATATGCTGCGAAATGAATGTGTGGCTCTACGGCTCAAGGTTTACGCACGGCACGTCCGCATCCGTCACCTTGGCTCGTCTCTTATCTACGATAAACATCAAAAACATTCAAGGAAAACTCGATGTGAGGTGGTGAAGAGGAGGATGCAGTGCGCGTGATACACGTCGCACTATGGGGTCACCTCTTTGGAGAAGCCCGCGCTCCCTCTCGTGTGCGCGCGGGGAGGCGTGCGCGCGGAGGCGTGCGCGCGGGGGTGGATGTCCCGCGTGTGCCAGAGGAGTGTGATCTGAAACACATCACTGACCTTGACATATTTTATCAGAGGAAAGACACAACCGCAGTTCACAACAGCGAGGGTCAGACTAAACACATGAGTCCTGTGGGGCCCTGCACGGACCAGGTTAGTAAGGAAACTCACATTAGGCGAATTACTGCATCGCAGGGTGTGTTTTTATAGATTAACGTTATACTGTTGGCTTATATAATGATCACTGATCATCAGAGCAAACATGTGCAGAAGTGTCAGAAAAGTAGCCTTTTATATTCAGAAATGACATTCAGAGTTGGAGTAAAACTTGAAAGATTCACATCATGTTTTTGTCTAGTGCCATAAACTATAACAACACCTGCTTAGATCATTTACAGTTTGTTGTTTACACAGAACGACACAATATGACCCAGAGTCTGACAATAACAGGATTCAAACATGAATCAGTCAAATCCAGCTCTGACATGAGTCTGTTATAACGGGATTAAAACCTCGTAAAAGTCTATTTTACATAATAGGCCCCTTTAACGATATAGTTAAAGTGTCGGTAAGTCTTAAAAAAAAAAAAACTTAATTACTTCTTCAAACTTAAATGAGTTTAAATGTGTTTTGTGAACAATAGTTGGCACGTGCGCCATATGAGAATGTGCCAAACTGAGTTTCTGATCAAATCCACAGTTTGCACGTGTTAAACTAAACTGTTATATTTTCAATCATAACACTAATTTTAAAAACCCATTCCCAGATTTCATGGACATTTTTACCCCTCGAATCTCCTCTAAATGCTCACGATGCCCCTTGCAGGCTCCGGGAGGAACTATTTGGTAAAACACGTGCGGGTCACAGCAACCTGCGGTTCCCTCGGCAACGGCAGAGGATCGTGGAGTTGCCGGGGCAACAGCAGAAATAAGGGGTTACCCTGACAAAACCGCTACAGGAACTCGTTTAGACGGACCTCGCTGTCCTTTTGCAGACAGACAGCGTCAGACATGACAGCCACTGTATTAACGCAGTGAAAGATGCGCGCTCCAGCTCCTCTGCCTCTGCCACTCCCTTTACTTCAACACAACTTAGACATGCGCAGACGGTCTCCGCTGGAGTCCGCTTATAGAGCCACGTAAACATCAAACAGTATATACAGTATATACAGTATATACAACTGTGAGGAGCGAGGGGCCAGCGCATCTGACCACAAGCTCAGTCCGAATCTGGATCAGAACCTCAGCTGGACAGGTCTATTGGATCAGAACCTCAGCTGGACGGGTCTGTTGGATCAGAACCTCTGCTGGTTCTACTGAGAATAGTTTTTAGGATAATGGCAGAAACAGGATCATAAACAGCTGCAGACAGAACAGGGCTATGTCAGTGTAACAGAACAATAATGGAGTGTGGAGACTTTATGCAGTGAGGCTTTGACTCATCAGGAAACCGTCTTATATAAGTAGAACAACTTTGATCAAATATTTGTTAGAAAATATGTTCATCACTTAAACTGGCCCTGCAACACTAGAACAATCTGAATGGTAGCATCAGTCTTAATGCTAGCTTAATGCTAACCTCATAATGCTATGGTGAGTTTACCATACGAGCCGCCTGCTTCGGCCTCAGTATCTGTTTAAAATTAAAACATTTGTGAAAGAGATTGTGGTGAACTTTTTTGGCACAAAACACATTCTGGAATAACACAGCCCAAATTAGTCCAAATTACAAAAAAGACATTTATTTTTACTACATAATAAAGTTAACACATGTAAAGTAAAGGCTTGTTATGAGCACTGAAGCATCGTAAACACCAAAACAGTATTCCCTTTTTTATCCACAGACTGTATAAAGAAGTGGACAAAGTGAGTGTGACATCACCCACAGCGTTCGGCTCCAAATGAAGCTCATCAAGGCTAGCAGTTATAGGGGCCAATTTGGAGCCCATTTGCATATTTGGAATTCCGACCGCGAGTATCTAGCAACCAAAAGTGCCAATCCCCTTCCCGCCTGCACCGCTGGTTTAACACACTGGCAGAATGTTGCTAACGCTAGCGGGAGCGACCTCGGGGAAAAAAGGCGCCTGATTTGTCTGTTATTAATGTTCATATCTTGATTTACAGACACAATAGTGAAATAAAAAAACAAGGATCATGTAGAGCGGGTTAATATGAACATTTTAAGACCAAAACGACGAATCTGACAGCAGCAGTTACAGAAAGAGGGGCCACAGTTTTACAATAGAAAGTGAATTGGAGCCAGAGTCGATGGAGCCAGAAGCGTGCCCATGATCACTTCCTGTTTGGAATGCGGAGGCTAGCAGGTTAGCTATGTCCATTTATTTATACAGTCTATGTTTTTATCTCACCACAGAAAATCACAATTATAAACAGCCATGGAAGCACATACACAAACATCAAATGAAATGACACACGACCTGAAGCCGTTAACACCGACACGAGCTGTTAACACTGACAAGAGCCGTTAACACCGACACGAGCCGTTAACACCGACACGAGCCGTTAACACCGACACGAGCCGTTAACACCGACACGAGCCGTTAACACCGACACGAGCCGTTAACACCGACACGAGCCGTTTGGGAAACTGGTCAAGTTCCCCTTTTGCATTATTGCAGATACTGTTAGGAAGTCACATGATTCAGACCAAAGCACTAGTAAAAACAGAACGATGAGCTGATAAAATGGGAGCTACATGTTTTTCAAAGGGGACATGACTCTGGATGTTCTGGGCCAGGAGGCTACAGACACTGGACCTGGGCTCACATCGTTTGTTCCCCGTGTTGTTGATGCTGACGTGGACCTACTCATCCGGCTTCCTCTTGGGTTTCTTTGGGTTACGGGAGCGGCTCTTGGCCTTGCATAACGGGCAAATGGGCGCATTACGGTGGATCTGCTGATGGCACGATAAACAGGCCTGGAAAAAATATAGAACAAATTATGAGTTTTAGATGATATAACAACATATGGTATTTAATATGACATAATACCATATGGTATTTAATTTATGTTTCCACAGGGAGAGCCCAAAGAGAGCTCCAGACTCCAGATCTTTGGAGCTGATCTTTTGTCATTTATTCTAGGCCCCAAAGGCCTAAAACAAACCTTGGAGTCTTATTTGACCAAGAGCTCTCATTCACAACACATATAAATCAAGCCTGTAGAACAGATTTCTTCCACCTGCTTAATATCGCCAAAATCACAAAAATCTTGTCTAAAAGGTGACGCTGAAAAACATGCATTTGTTACATCAAGGCTAGATTATTGTAACTCCTTATTAGCCGCATGCCCTAAAAACTCTATAAAAAGCTTTCAACTAGTTCAAAATCCAGCAGCCAGGCTCTTAACAGGAACTAAGAGAAGAGAGCACATCACCCCAGTGCTGGAGTCCCTTCACTGGCTTCTGTTGAGTTCAGAATGAAATTTAAAGTTCTCCTCCTGCCATAAAGCCATAAAGGGCATGACCCCATTACATCTGCAAGATGCTATAGTACCATATCATCCAAACAGAGCACTCTGCTCTCAAAATGCTGGACTACTGGTGGTTCTAGAGTGTCTAAAAGCACAGTACGAGGGAGAGCTTTTCACTTACCAAGCTCCTGTGTTATGGAATCAGCTCCTGCCCATGTTAAAGAGGCCTCTACAGTCTCTACGTTTAAGACCAGGCTTAAAACGTTCCTCTTTGAATGAGCTTATGGCCAGGCCAGTTAGGAGCAGAAACCCTAGATGCCCCTCCTGTGCCCTGATCCTGTTCCATGGACCTGGACCCTCCCTTCCCTCACCTGGCTGGGCCCTGGGTGGGCCTCCCTCTGTCCCTTGTGGCCCTACAGACTTGAACTCTATCTGCAAATGGATGCGCATTAGTCCTGGGCACACCTGCAGCTGCCCATCCATAGGAGTGGATCTCTCCTTGACTGTGGTTGAGTTTTTCCTTGACGAGAAGGAGGGTCTAGGGACAGGAGGCGCTCTGGGACAATTCTCCATTTGTTTGTCTGTTTCTGTTTCACTGTTGATTTTCTAACTTTCTGTTGGTTAAATCAGTTCTCGTGTTCAGCCCTAAGAGGCAACTGCTGCTGTGATTTTGGGCTTCACAAAAATAAAATAAATTAAATTGAATTGAAAAGCTCACGTTTGTCACAGATAATCCATCCAAAGATTGATTTGATAAAAGCTCGAGGTGATGAGTAAAGTGAGTTTAACTTGTTTACAGACACTGAACCAAAAGAGGAATCAGAATGTGACTCCTCCACAGAACGATGAGCGGCTCAGACTTCCGTTCAAAGGGGAATACAGAATTATATTATATTGAATTACTGTGTTTGATTTATTTCCTGGTTCCATTAAACATTTGAATCGGTTCCTTGAAAACTGGTTGAAAATAGAGAAAAAACAAAACTGACGACAGTCCAGTATTATAATGTAAAGTAATGTAATGTAAAGTAATGTGTTGTAATGTCTGACTTCCTGTCTGTTGCTTGTTCCTCGTTTCCTGGTGGATTTTAGCCCTGTTCTTTATGTTGTTGAAATACCGTCTTAATATCGTTATCGAGATAATGCAAAATAAAAAAAAAAAAAAGTCAATGTCTCTGAACTCTAGATACAATACATTATAAATTATAGTGATCTGATATAGTGATCTGTCCGGTATCAGCGCCGACACTGAATAATGAGATATCGACTCCCAAATATCGGTCAAGTCGATATCCTGGTTGGACATTTAAACTGACGTAATAAGACATTTACAGGTCGGAACGGAAAGTCTCAGAATGTTTGAACTTTTATTTACACAAAGTCGTTCAGTCGTTACTTGAGAAATAACAGCTCCATAAACATCTGGATCAGTTCTGTCTCATTTTATTTTAGTTTTAATGAAGTAAATACTGTTTTCAGTCTCTGTTCTGGTATCAGTTGATATCGGGAATCGGCAGATACTTAAACTGTTAGTATTGAAATCAATATCGGACCTGAAACAGCTGGAGCGAAGACTCTCACACATTACATAATCTTTACCTTCATCGGTGGAGGCTGCTGTCTGAAGGTGGCGGTCTGGCGTGCGTCTTGCTTCCTGGAGACCTGGAGCTGTTGCGCGGCGGCCGCTGCTGCAGCAAGGGATTCTGGGATGGCGGGCTCATGCGGCTCCTTCTGCCACTCTGCCTTTTGCTTCTCAAAGTAACTGCACAGACACACACAAACCCGCCATGCTGAGATTTCATTCAAATCTGATAAACCATATCACAGTGGGACATTAGCTCATCAGGGGCTCAAACAAACAAAAGAAACACAATCCACAGCTTTTTCTAAAGTACAAACTCAAAGCAGGAGCATAATGGAAATGTGTGTGTGTGTGTGTGTGTGTGTATAGGTCTCTGTGTTTAAGTCTCTGTGTGTGTAAGTCTCTGTGTGTGTATATAGATCTGTGTGTGTGTGTGTGTATAGGTCTGTCTGTGTGTGTGTGTGTGTATAGGTCTGTCTGTGTGTGTGTGTGTGTATAGGTCTGTCTGTGTGGGCAGAGGGGAGGCTGTTAAATCATTGTGGCCTTCAGGCTTAATTGGCTTATTTCCAGATGAAGAGGAATAGGCTCTGGTTTCATTACTCTCTAGTTTCTCTTAAAATAGTTGTGACGAGGATTTGAATATTGGAAATAATGAGAAGTACTATTCAACTGTAACTTTAATCCATAGAACTAATAAGACTCAAACATACGGACTTTGGGGCCAACAAAAACATGTCTAGATCCTGTGCGTCCCGCAGTGAGGCGGGGAGCGGCCATTTTGTGGCAATATATCACTTTAGAGAGTGTCTTAAATACACCTCAGCGAGACGGGAGTGAGATTTCATTGTGCTTTTAACGTGTTGGAGGTGTGAGCTGTGTACAACACCTTTATTATTACTGTCCTGACACAAGGACGTGATGAGTTTAACATCTCCATCGACAACTTCACACTGAAACATTATGAAACAGAATAAAGCTTCAGTCTGAAAACGGCGTCAGGGTCAAACACAGACTCGCTCTTTGACCCGCTGCTTATGTATGAATCATTTTTAGTTCAAATACATAATTTATATCGTCAAAGTCACCGTAGCGACACGGCTGATGTGGAAATATTCAATTAAAGCTGCACTATGGAACATTTCAAATCCCAAAAGGACAATTCTCTTTGCAGCTCTCTGGCCACAAAAACAAATACAACAGAACTGCAACTACAACTCTATAAAAAAACACTACTGCCAAAATACTGCCATTAATTTAGCCACACAAGTAAAAAAATATATAAAAATGATCTTTGTTCTTATATAGAAACTTGACAAAGGTTTTTATTACACATACAACCTGCCAAGTTTCCTTAAGATGAAAAAAATATAAATCACGTTGCCAAATGATTTTTAAGTTTTTCCACTGGAGTTTTACAGTTTTACAGATGAAGCTTAAAACAAATCACTACAAAATGGTTCTGTTTCTATCACTGTATAAAGCAATTAACCTACATAGACCAAAGGAGACGGGGGAATACAGACAGACGCCAAGCACGTCATCTGGTTTATTTTATTTCTACAGGGAGAGTCCAATGAGAGCACCACACTGCACCTGTCCATTTAAAACAGTAGCAGGTGATTATAAACATTTATCTCCACATTATTAAAGTGCAGTAGTGGCTCTATATAGTTTTACATGTCCTTCAAATGCATTTCATTTTTGGGAAGCAAAATAACCAAAAGCTTTTTTTCCCCATTTCAGTTCTAGTGCGGCCAGTTTTTAGACGTAGACAATCATGAGATCTTGGATTTATAAGGGACTACTTGATAAACGGCCTGAATATCTCACTTGTTTGTTGAATTTTGATACTGGAACTTTTAATAAATTTTATACAGTGTTGTTCTGTTCTGAGAGATGGCAATGGCCCACTTTTTCAGAGTGAACAGAGATGGTCTGAATGCATCAGCTGTTATGATGTTTACGATGACTTTAAAACATACATCAGTTTGAGCTCTGGAGTCTGAAGTGAGCAGGAGCCGGAGCCATTTGAAGTGTGCAGAAGTCGGAGCCATTTGAATGTTGATGAAAGGATCATGAATCATAATCTGACCTTGACACTGGAGCAATGTGTCCATCTGATCCAGAGGTTTGTCCAGAGCGACATGAACCCCCCCCCACATATCCAGACAGTCTCCTGATGCTTTCTTCACTGATCACATTATACACAGTGATAATCTGCACCATTCTCCACTTCAGTGAGATCTGTCCGTCACTCACACATCCACACACACACATCCAGACATTCTCCACCTCTGTGAGCTATGCCTCTCTCACCGCGGCTGCATCCACAGACATATGGCAGAGCATATGTACTGTACATACATATACACATATATATACAGGTTTGTTACAGCGGTGGTTCGCAACGTACACCTTTGACTTCATTCCTCCTCTGAACACCCCCTGCACATACAGGAGTGTTTCCATTGGTTGAAAATGTTTCCACGGTGTTAAGTCTCATAAGGGGTCATTTGAGTGTCTGAAGAGGACTTCTTCAGCTCTGTTAGCTTTAGCTAAGGAAGAGCTAACACTGCAGCAAGATGATTGGATAAGAAACAAGACATCAAAAATCAAATATAAACAGACCTTATCAGACCTTAAGGGATCTTATGTTAAACCACCAAATTTACAGTTATTTATATGTTGAGCTGATGTGTTTGGCAAAACAAAGCTAGCTAAGCTAAAGACCAGGGCATATTCCCAGTGCCTAATGCATCTAGCATTAACCAAAGCTAATGTATAACACAAACAGACACAGGGCTCTAGCTTTCAGGGGGCCCCAAGCTGAATTTGAAGAAGATTTTTTTTAATTCTAGACATTTTTTTCCTGGTTTCTGGTGGATTTTAATGTGTTCCAGTTGGCTACAGTGGGTTTACATTTACATTTTAAAATGCAGAAGTGGGTAGAGCAAAAGCCAAAAGTTCAAAATAATATTGGCTACTCACGTAGAAGTATAGAGTAGTGCTTCAACAAAACTTTTACTTGAGTAAGAATAAAAGTATGGCCTCAGAACACTATTACAATTTAATTTTAAAAAGGATTACTCAAGTAAATGTGGCCTACTGGCGTAACTGAGAACTATCCCGGCTCAAAAACACAGGTAAGCAGCAGCAGATAAAGATAAAAAACAAATGAAATCATTTGAGAGGGATATTTAGGCTGCTGTAAACACACGAGTCCTGTTTACAATAAAACTTTACATATTATATTGTTTTTAATATAAAGGTATGGGCTCTTGGGGGCCCTCTGGTGGCCTCGGGGCTGTAAGCAGCTACTTAGTCCACTTATAGGCTGCACCGGCCCTGAAGACACTAAAATGTGGAGTAGAGGTGCAGATAAAATGAAATAAAAGTAGAAAAGCTGAAGATAAACTAGAACTAGTTTCCCGTTTGCTAGCTTAAGCCAAATCTAAAGGCACAACATGCTAACATGTTTTTAATACCTGAAAACTTATGATTAAATGTGTAATTCAGTGATAGTTTTAGATTGTATTGTAAAGAAAACTTATGTTATGTTTTGGTGAAAAATCCCCACGCCCCCGTTTGGGAAACACTGGCGCCATGTTCTGAGGCTCTGGGTTGGACCTGGCTGTGACCTTGACAGAATGTTACATCAGACACATGACTTATATTTAGTGAGTGCCTGTGGTGCCCAACAGTAGGTCAGCTATGGCGAGGAGAGATGGCGTTGCCGGCGGTTACTGAATACATGTTCCGTGTTGTAACGCTCAGTTTAATGGTTTTCGTTGGCCGGTCTCCCTCCTTCTGCATTTGGACAATGAGTGGACCATCGGAGGCTTTGGACTGAAATATCAACTATTTGAATGTAGTTATCCACTGCCCCAGATGTGCCAGCTGTGCCAGAGGTGCCAGCTGTGCCCGTCGATCTGCTCTTATAAGATGAAGTAGTAAAGTAATTATGAGCTGGACGAGTGTGTGGAGAACTGTTCCTTTGGTCTAATGTACTCACACTGTTCAGAATCATGACGCCTTCATGTTTAATGATATGTTTTAACATCATGTGTAATCTATTACTTAACTATTACTGTGATGAGGTCAGCGTTGGCACAAAACACACGGGGATATTTCACCTGATGTAATGGAACGGCGCTCCGTAAACGCTGCAGTTTGGGCTCTCCTCTGCCACAAAAAACTAAATATCCAGCCGGACTCTGAGTACAAGCCCACAGCCCAAAACTGATCAAAACAATCAACAAAGAGGAGCCAAACGATTCCAAAAGGACTGATAAAAAAGAACCGGTTCCCAATTCCCAGCCCTGATTTTAAATGATGCAAATATCAGTATGTCTCAGTTTTCAGTAGTGACAAAATAAATGTAAAAACAATCAGATTTGTATTCCTTCTGAAAATTTTAAAAACGTAAAAACAGATCAAGTTCATTTTAAACATTTTGCAGTGGTCACAGTTATTCCTCACTTACCTTAAGCATTCTGAGCATCCTCATTATTCAAGCACTTTTCACAACTAACTGTAAAGCTAACAACAACTAGCATGCTAACACACACTTCCTGATTATTGGACAATATAATGTTTAGATGCAGACAGCACACAGTGGATTCATTTAGGTCTCCAGACCTGCTTATAAATTATATCTGTACAAGACACATTCAGCTCAAACACATCGAGAAATCAGATAAACTGCTGTATCAGTGATCGGCCGCTATGGATATTTTGAGCCGATACAGATATTTAGCTGTAAAATCCATAGTGAGGCTTAGACCTTTTCATTTTGTTCTATTTTAATTTTGACGCAATAGTCTGTTCAAAAAGGACACACAGTGAATTGGGCAGTATCGATATCACCCTTAGAGTCGTACTTACTCCAGTGAAAGCTTCTCCTCCTCCTCGTTGAGGTTGGGCAGTCTGTGCAGCCCCAGAGTCATCCTCAGAGCGTCGATGTGCTCCTTCAGAGGTTTGTACTCATCATGAAGACGCCGGGTGGTTTCCAAGAGTTTGTTCAGATCGTTTTCAGACTGTTTGATCGTACTCTCCATCTGTCAAAATACAAGACTTTGTAAAGAAATAATAAAGAGTTTGTAAAATGTAACTATGTTTCCAATTAGGCCCAAATATTAGTCCTGTGAGAGTAACCACAATATCAACTGCTCCCTGCAGTTTAGATCTATACAAACATGTTCTGAAATGTCCCTGTGTGTCAAATGCCCTCCCTGTGTCTCCATGGGGTCTTATTCTGCATAAAATCTGTACAAACATGTTCTGAAATGTGATTCTTGTGTTAATTTGTCAGTCAATATTTCAGTCTTTTTGTTAATTCATCTGGATGTGATTAAAATATCAACTTTGAACAGAATTCTGTTTTTAAAACATAAACAACAATCTGGGGAAAACAAAGATTCCAGATTAGATTTATGAGTTCCCTGTATAACATGGTCTCTTATGAAGCGGAGCAGCTGGTTCGTACCACATTGATGTCGGCGTGAATGAGCCGCAGTTCCTCCACATGAGCCATCTTCTCCTGCAGGAGGAGGTCCATCTCTTGTTTGTATTCTTTCAAATGCTTTTCCTCCGATTCCAGAGCCTCAAACTCGATTTTCAGACGAGCTTTGATCTTTTGCATCTGGACGGTCTTGTTGCTGTGACCAAACAAAGACAAAACTCCAACAATTTAATTCAAAGTTAAACCAGTCCTGTTGTGCTTGTGTCTTTATAGTTCTCATCTCCAACACCTGTGGATCATTATGTAATAATTTACACATTTTAAATCACAATATTCATCTAAAACGACTAATAAAAGAACAAGTCTGCTTAATAATTTACACATTTTAAATCACAATATTCATCTAAAACGACTAATAAAAGAAACAAGTCTGCTGACTTCCATGTTAGAAAACTGCGGTGTCCAATGGGAGCTGACGTCACTGTAAACGCCATCATAACAAAGTGCCGCATGCTGTCGGCACCTCCTATTGGGCGTGTACCGGTGGAGGTGAAAATGGGGGTAGATCGTCAAAATGACGTCTTGAAAATAAGAGATTAAAGATTACTCAAACATGAAGTACTCCAAATACAACTTCAGAGGCTCAATAAGAAGAAACAACCAGAACATGGTTAAAGACCTGAACAGAACAGTTTGAAGAACATGTCTGGTTTAACACATGTCTGACGCCTTTGTTCCATCTTGCAGCACAGTAAAATTATTAGCAGTGTCCCTCTAATAGAGACGGCCAGTGCTGCTTTTTCTATACTACAATATCTATGGGCTTCAGACAGATCAAAAATATCACTGTTGCCATGGAAATTCTTTTGAATGGTAAAAACTCCTAAAAAATGTCGTCCATAAACAGGAAGCTGAAGCCCATTTCTCTATATCTGTTTATGATGCACTACGCTACTTTTCTGGTAGAAGAGCACTGGAGATGTTTATGCTTTGCCTGGAATGTTCCACAGTATGGCATTAACTTCTCCATTGAGATAGGCAGCTGACGAGTAGGTCATCTGTTGTTGGGCCTGTCACGATATCAAACTTTGAAGCTTGATATGTCGAGACAGACAGAGACGATAAACGATAATACTGTTATCTGCCACTGACACAATGACAATAATGTGACATAATCCACATTTAAACAGGATCATTAAAGTCCTGAGCTGCAACACATAAATAACGGAATGAAGCAGTAATGAGCCTCAGATCTTATATTATTACACCAGAAATAACACAGATCTCCAACTTTTACAAAGACATTGTTCACAGGATACATTTTGAGCCCCAAAACCTATTTCCATCTTTCATAAACTGAACAATACGGCGGTTTAGTGATGATCGTGACCTGTTTGTTCCCCATTT
>KN475523.1:56928-79763 GCA_000787095.1 Periophthalmodon schlosseri | reverse complement strand
GGCCACCGCCGACGTCCTCCGCGGGCAGCCCCACCTCACCTCAGCCTGCCTACCGCCCTCCCTGCGCCCCGGGTCCGCGTGCCGCCGCCTGTCCCCCCTCCTCGGGCGCACATCACCGCTCCGCACCGCCGCTCCGGAGCTGACCACCATGGCGACCAGCGCGAAGCGAAAGCAGGAGGAGACACATTTGAAGATGCTGCGGGAGATGACTAGCCTCCCAGCGAATCGGAAATGCTTCGACTGCGACCAGCGCGGCCCGACCTATGTGAACATGACAGTGGGCTCGTTCGTCTGCACCACCTGCTCCGGCATTTTGTAAGTTTGTACGGTGTTTATCGATTTTTTGGATGCTTTTGTAGGGCGATCCGCGGCTCGACAAGGCTCCGCGGTGGGTCATTTGAACCAGGACTGAAGGAGGTAAGGCTACAGCTGACCGGGTTAGCCCTGGTTAGCTGGCGGGATAGAGCGGCCAGCTTTCAGGTGGATAAGGCGCACACTTGGGCCGTGGAGACTGGGCTTGGTCGGGTCGATGTTGAGTTTTGTAATAGGGCGTTATAACACATTGTCAAGCAGCAGCACGCCCTTAGCGCTCCTGGAGGTGCGATGAGGGGAGGTGATGCATGGGCGATATCTAGTTTTACGCAGTTATATTGTTGACAAGGAGAAGGGCGCTCAGGCTATTCATAACTTTGGGCACACGTCTTGGAGATTGATCTAATACATTTGAATGGTATTGTGCGCTGGAGATTTGTTTTGGTACAGGATATAAAAAGTAAATCCAAGTATAACGTCGCCATTACTTTGACAAATGCGTTAGAGTAGTTGGAATCAGCCATATATAGACTAAACACTGAAGAATTATGTGGTTAGGCTAATGGTCAATAGAAGGATATGTTTCCCAAAGTAAATGTGCTATTTCAGTTTGTAGCCAAGTCATAGTGGCTCCAAATTGTCCATTCATTCGTGTTTCATTCAAACATCTAATTTGCAAATATGGCAGCTGTTTAAAAAGAATTATGTTCAGAGCGCACTTTGTAAACAACTCCAGGAAACTGCTAAACAAATACAAGAGTCCCATACATTTCAGAAGATATTTGTAGAGGCCTAAAACTACAGGCACAACAAGATTTTTCTATAAAAGGAGAAGATGTTTAAGAGGACATTCTTTTATATTAATAATTGCAGCTTTTGCGATTTGATAATTGCGCAAACTCAACTTGCAAAAGAAGTAAATATAGTCCTTTTCAGTCTATACTAATTTGGTCAAGTTCATATTTACTCATATTGCTATATCTAGTTTCCGTTCCCTGTACAACACTGGTATTTCTAGCACAAATGATCTACACTGGAGTCTCTCATAGACTTGCTCTAGGCTTGTCAAAAGTATCGAAAATCAGCTACTAATTCATAATAAAACTAGTATTGAAACTAGATACTCATTAGAGCAGGTATTGATACTAAAAAAGTCACATTCACAGCACAATGATATTCTATTTTCTAAAGAAAGACTTTTTTAAAAAAATTGTCATTGTGGTATCGGAATCGGTATTGAATCTAATCCTTAGTATCGAAATCGAGTCTGACATTTTTGTATCGTGACAACACTACTAGAATCTCTTATAGATTTGCTCTAGGCGGATCCATATATTCCTTATGCACAGTCTAAACAGATTAAAAACAATGTGCTGACCCATCCAGATAAATATTTGAGGTGCCATTTTGAAAAGTGCACGTCATCCTCCATTAGTTAAACCTTTGGCATGACAGGCTACTGCGCACACACCTCCTCAGATAAGAGCGGACGCGCCTCTGCACCCATGGGAGACATGTGCAGGCTGTTTAAAGTGGGCCAGTGGGTCACTTCTCCTTCATATGACCAAAGCACCTCTGCCCCACAGTACCTTGGACTTCATGTAACGGATTGTGCTAGCTTAACTTTGAGGAATTAGCTGATTTATGTAACTTCCCCCATGACTTTGGTGAGATATAGTTGTAATACACCGGTGTCAGCATAGGTCGTATAGGGGCAGTTTTATAGAGGCTTAGTCATGAAATTATCAGGACAAGGAAATTTCTCAATACAGCTGTGATTGTGTCAGTAAGATTCTAATATTTGGGATGTATGAGAAGCATTTATGGTATGGGTCAACTCGGGTCATATATGCAACAAGTGACTGAATAGAGTTGTATGTAGCAGTGCTGTTACGCTGCTAAAATCTCAAACTTGATTTCAATACTAAGGAATTGGCTCGATACTCGATTCCACAATGACAATAAAAAGGCTTGTTTTCTCGACAATAGACTGTAGTTTTCAACACAAAATAATAATTACTATGTATTAGACTGGTTGTCCTGTTTGAGTAATATTTTTAGTCAATCAATACTTGTTCAAATGAGTATCTAATTCTGATACTTGTTTTGGTATTGATTAGTGTCTGATTTTCGATACCTTTGACAGTCCTAGTATTGAACAAGATGGCGCTGCAACTACGGATCCACCAGTAACAAATCATTTATTTTCTCAAATAAAGCACCATGTGACTAAATACGATTGGGACGCCATATTGTTGGAGAATTAGTGGAAACGAATGGCACCGAGTTCGTGTTTGGAGTTTTTTTTTGTCTTTAAATGAAATCGTAGACAATGATTTATCTTAAAACTAATGAGATTAAACATGAGTGACCCTTACCTGGCACGGGTTTGATTTTAAAGAGAATACATTGCGTAGATTTTGCCTTAACTCTGCAATGTCTGTACAGCGGGTTTACTTTTCACCTTTTTACATCATCAAAAAGGGTTCCTGGAGATGTTTGTGAAAAATATACTTCATTATAAAGCCCTGTATCTAAAACGTTTACTGATATCGACAGTTTAAACGATGTGAAATTATTAAAATAGCTAAAACATGATGTGCTCTCACCAAATTAATAGACTAACGCTAATTGGCAATACACCCCCCTACAGTTTTTGACTAGACAATGGTTAAATTATTCAAATAAAACAAAATAAACCCACACAATATCGATGTAAAATTACATGTGCAGTTTAATTAATGTACGGCTTAATTAGCTGCTAGCTCGTTTAACTGCAGAAATCCGTCAGTCTGGAGCTTTGTAAATCCGGTAAAAGGCTCAGGCTTTCTTTTACCCTTGTTAATGTGTTCATCTCGGTGCGCAACAATAATCCACAATCTCTGAAACTCTGATAAAGTGTGTTCATTATGGCCAATGCGGTTAGTTTCTATGGGAATTCTGCGTCACTGTCCCTGCCAGTGTGGAGTTTGGAGGTGCATGCCGCGGTTGCGTAATGACAAATGTAAGAGCTCATGTCATCTTCAGCTGAAAATAGTCACATTACTATATCTTTCAACCATTTTAAATTAATAAACATTCGAACGTGATTCTGCCCGGTTACAAAATCATCATTGATCTGACAATTTTACTAAAACTGTAAAAATGGGGGTTACTGCCAGGCCAGACTAAATCAATATAAAACCTGACACTGGCTCCTCCGTAGAGCCAATATATCTGTTATTGTGGATGTATTAATGCTTGTTGCTGTTCTAAATCATTGTAATTGTGTGTCCATGAGTCAGCTACATGGAAGTTAGGACGTAGAACATGGCGCAATACTTCACTACATTTCTGGGAAGTGAACAAACGTGACATTGTTGGATGTGTCATCAACTCAAAACATGGATTTGAAGATTCATTTTTATATTGTTGTTACAGTTTGGTGTAGGGCTTCAATCCTAAATAGTTTTTGAATGGTCTTGATCTATGTCAGAACTACTACTACCAGCTATGACCATATGATCGTTTGCGTTCATAATTTATGGTAAAAGAAGTGTGTGATTTGAGTTTTATATAGCAAAAAAAAGTCAGTATCACTTTTGATCATTTAGGTAAGAGGGGGTAGGCTTTTATAAGTTTTGTCTTCTGCCTACTCCTTTTGGGTATCGTCTCTTTTGATATGATTATCTGTTAATCAAAAAACACCGTTTTGACCGAGTTGCCCAAATGAAAAAAAACAAAACATTCAATTGTCTAAAAACATGAAGTTCTGATTATAATTTTGGTATCGAAATTGCTATTCAGTATCAAAGCTTTTCCTTAGTATTAAAATTAAGTTTGAAATTTTAGGGTTAGGTTTAGGGTTATTCCAATCAGGGGAGCTTTAGGCCTGTCACGATAATCACTATATCGACTTGTTCAATACATGACAGATGGAACAATATATTTTGGGGTCAGTATTTATCGTGGTACTTTTTCTTTGTACATGTAGGAAATATTTTGTTATTTTTCTGCTCAATGATGAGATTTGAGCTGTTGAAGGTCAAATTATGAACTTCTATGACTCGTTATAGACACAAACTAAATACTTAAGTGTTGCATTGTGTTATTTATTGCATTTCATATTTTTTAACAGCATTGTCCATTTAAAATACGTTTTGGGGAATAATTCTGCTTTATAGTTTGGTTTCAGTATTATCGTTTATCGTCTATATTTACTTAAGCAATATATCGCACTTGTAAATGTGTTATCGTGACAGGCCTAATGATCTTCCTCCTTGTTATCCTCCTCTGGAAAGTCCAAAGTCAGTAAAACCAGGAATCCCAAAGGAAATGGATCAAGTGTTTGAGCTCTTTTGAAGTCCACTTTGGGTCATCTCTGTTAGTGACCTGTGTCTGTTTTAGGTAAAACCCCAGACACGGTGTTGTAAATCAGTTTAGCATTAGCATTAGCATGTCCCAGTCTTCATTTGTAGTTCACCTTTTAGCGCTCCACCACAGAGAACACCAGAGCACTGTGTAATCTGTGGTGAGCCAAAGTCAGCCCTGGTGTCCCATTTGTGATTAGCATCGGCATCATCATTTTCTTTTAAGGGTGTATTATTTTCTGTAACTTTTTAGCCAAAAATCTAAACTAAAAGCATGTTTTTAAAATTTCTGTTTACTTACTTACTGTGAACGGACTTGCATCTCCACAAACCTGACATTTACTTGGCCTGTAAAAGCGCCTCTCCCTGCTTGTTTCCATGGAAATGTTGCCCCTTTAGGGATATTTCTGTGGAATTATGCAGATAACTTGCCAGGTTGACAAAGTTTAGTCAAAGTTCTAGATCTTTGCTTTAAAACCTTGTAATATGAACTTTTTTGGCAGATTATCATCACACTAAAGAAAAGGCTTAATACAAATTTCAGTCTCCTTCTTCAGTACTTCTTCTTTAGTTCAAGTAGAGATCAGACCCTACTAAAACTATTCAATAAAGGTCCAAATTAAATGTTCAAATCGTGTTTTATGAATATTTAAATGAGTATCTACTTTCGATAGTGGTTTGAGTATCGATTAGCATCTGGGTATCAGTTTTTCTTAATACAATTGCACTATTTAGTTCATGTTGCTGTTCTGAACTTGCTCTTTGCTGTTTGTCCAGGCGAGGTCTGAACCCCCCTCACAGAGTAAAGTCCATCTCGATGACCACCTTCACACAACAGGAAATCGAGTTTCTACAGAAGCACAGCAATGAGGTATGCACTTATAATTTCTCTCTTAGACTGTAAACATGTTTGGGTTATATCAGACAGATTTGTTTATCCAGCCGAGCCAAGATACTATTTTAAATGTTCAGAATGTCCTAACAACTATTCAAAATGTCAGTTTCAACAGCAGATCAAGTATAAAACTGTGTTATAATAAAATAGGAAGTATACAACACAATGTTCTGAGGTGGGTAGTACTCGGTTACATTTATTCAACTTTTAGAAAAAATTATACTTTTCAGAGTAATTTTCAGACACTTTTTAATTCTGCTGAAGTACTGCTTAGTTTGCAGTAACAGTACTCTTGCTTGACTAAAAGTTTTGATTACTTCCCACAGTCTACAGTGACTTACTCCGTACCTTCAGATATGATTTGATTTTGTGTCTATTCTTTAAAAATTCCAGAATCTGCATTATGTAATGTTTTGTCGTCTGACTACATTAACTCATCAAAAACATAAATCAGATTAAATACATTTTACGTCCAAACTGTTACTTAGTACTCAAATAGCAGTTTCTCCAGAGGTTGTCGAAAGTATTGATACTAATACAAATACTTGATATTAGTACAGATACTAAAAACTAGTTTGAAACAAAATTTGAGCTAGTATCGATACTGAAAAGTCACATTCACAGGACAGAAACAAACCTTTCCTGAATAGCTTTAGAATGATCTTGACCTACCTGGACGACTGAGGGATTACACAAATATGAGGCCACATGGGAATATAAACGAAAGTACTACGGTTTAATGTTGAAGATCACATTCTGTTGTCTAAATAAAGAGTGTTTTTTTATTTTCATCATGGTATCAGCATCGATATTGAGTATCGAGTCTATTAGTTATATATATATTTTAACTTGTACTTATTTGTAATTATTTGGGTCATTACTTGTAATTATTTGGGTCATTACTATGTACTTCTCCTTGAGTAATATTATTATAAAGTAACATTAACTTACTACAGTACAAATCTTGGCGACTCTACCTGCCTCTGACAATATCAAATGACTAGTACTTAATCGGGCTACATTTGTTTTCCCTCGAGTTAAAAATCCCAGTACTTCAGTGACACATGTTGTCAGCTTTCTCACTTGTGGAGGGTCTGTCTTTCATTCAGAAGGTATGCTCCAGCCACTGCTTACTCAGCTTTATTGGCATTCCTCTTTTTTTCCCCCGCTCCTCCCTTCCCCCCCTTTTTTTCCTCCTACCACTTTCTCTCACCCCCCACCCCCTCCCCCCCGTCTCGTAGGTCTGTAAACACATCTGGTTGGGCCTTTACGACGACCGGACATCGGTGGTGCCAGATTTCCGAGAACCCCAGAAAGTCAAAGAGTTCCTACAGGAAAAATACGAGAAGAAGCGGTGGTACGTGGACTAGTTTTTTCGTCGCCGCCTATGTTTCATTTCCTAAGGCCCGGGGGTGCACTGCATTCATATTAAACACAAAGAGGCTTCAGTTACTGCTATTTAAGGAGACCTATAGTGGAGAAAGTTGACAATCTGGCTCTACCACCAACTCTCATTTTTCACTTATTTTTAATATTAGTTTAAGGCGCTGTACCTGAATTTTACCATCTTAAAAACATGAAAAACAGAACTAGTGCATTTTAAACAGTTTGCGTTCGTCCAAAGTTATTCCTCACTTACCTTATATATTCCGAGCATCCTAATTATTCACCGCGATCACCAGAGCGGAGTTTTTGCTGTTACAGTAACGCTAACAACAACTAGCATGCTAACGCGCATTTCTTGATTATCAAACAATAAAATGTGTTTTAATTAGATGCAGACAGTACACAGGAGACTTATATTGTATACGCAGCTCTTGAGGTCAACATATCTGGACTGGGGCAAAACAAATTTTTGAAATACGTGGAAAAAATCGGGAACAGGGCCTTTAATCCGTACTCTATATAATTATCTCTGGAAGACCTCCTACTCTTTGTACTCAGTCTTATTTAAGAAGTGCTGAGGGCTAAGCATGATTTGTCCAACAATGGTTCTAAAACTGTTCTTCTGTACTTCTTAAATGGATGCTTACACATATTGTGAATGACTGTCACCCACATCTGTTTTGAAAAATAAAATGACTGTAAACAAGCTTAGTGGAAGATTTGGTAAAGCCTTTGTAAAATCTCTGATATGTATTTATACATAACTAGGAGACATAAATAGTTTGAGCGAGAACAATTTGGGAAAAATAACCTTTGACTCAGCCAGCAAATTTATAACAGCTGCGCAAACAGCCTGGTACTGATATAAACGTTCTATCACACGCATTTTATCTGGTCAGCAAAATAAGAACAGGAATTTTGACATGTAGAGACAGTGCTGAAAAACGGTTGTTCGTTGTATTTACCATCAAGAAATAAGGGTCATTGTCAAACCCCCATCTTAGCTCAGTAGCTCAGTTGGTAGAGAGTTCACCCACTGATCCGGTCGGCGGTTTGAATCCCGTTCTTGACATAAACATTGGTTGAGCGGTCACATCCACTGACCCACAGGTTGGCCGTGGATTCTAGCTTCTTGACATAAACATTGGTTGAGCGGTCACATCCACTGACCCACAGGTTGGCCGTGCGATTCTAGCTCACACAGATGAATGCTCCTTGGGCAAGACACTTAACCCACCTCACCCCCAGTGTCTGCGTACACTGGTGTATGAATGTGTGTGTGAATGGGTGAGTGGTTCCTTGATGTAAAGCGCTTTGAGTGTCTTGAAGGGGGAAAAGCACTATACAAAATGGTGACCATTTACCATCTTCGTTTTCTGAAGTTCACAAATTTAAGTAGGATCTGTGGCGTTTTATGAAATGAAACTAAAACCTAATTGTCAAACTGTTGTCAAACTATAGTGGCTCGCTATATTTTTTGAGCGATTTGTCCAGAATTTAAGCAATGTTAATGACATGGTATTTATGCTAATTTTGGTGCTAATTGCTATGTCAATAAAGTAAGCTAACCACTGCTACACCTGCTAATGTTTTCTAACGAGGCTCTGGTGTTGCTCACATGTGGTTGTGTGGTTGTTAGTCACCAAAACAGCCCTGTGTTTTTTATAGTTTGTGATGTTTGGTGGCTAATGCTAACTCCCCTATCGAAAATGCATTAGAGCTAAAGTACGGGACGGTACGAGCCTTCTGACAAACATTGCGATTAGATTTACGATTTGTCTTAATGATAAGATTTGGGTCAAAGTTCACATTTTAAACATGTCCAGAAGAATTGACAAAAAGAATTATGAACCGACAAACTAATACAAGAATCACATTTCAGAACATGTTTGTTTTTAAGCAGAATAAGACAGGATATTTTGGTGTTTGTGAAGGAAATTATGGTACTTCAAAATTGCAGCTTTTGCAATTTGCTAAATGCTTCCATTCAAATTGCAATTTCGATTGTGTTTAATCTTGCAGCCCTATAATGGTGCTACAATTCAAATCAGATGTAGAGAAATTCACAGAATATTCAGCACAATACTAAAGCCGATTTTACTTTCAATGCTTGTTCAGTCTCTTTTCTGTTTAAATAGCATATACTTAGTAATGTTTGGTATTTTCCGGACCGCTCAGGTACGTCCCCCCGGAGCAGGCGCGGACTGTAGCCACGGTCCAGGCCTCGGTGTCGGGCTCTTCGGCCAGCAGCACCGGGAGCACACCTGAGGTCCAACCGCTCAAGTCCCTGCAGCTCAACAAGACCCCCCTACGCCAGGTAAGACCCCCTAAGACTGTTACACATGGTAATACCAGCAGACGCCATATAACATAAGAGAACCTTATTTATGCGGGGAATTCCAGTGTTGCAGTGCAAAAACAGCAAGATGATAGAAATATGCAATTGAAAATAAAGATAAATAACTTAATTCTAAGACAACACTGTGCAAGTAGAGAAAAATACAAGGCCACACATTTTGTTTAATTGTGATAATGCAATTCTGTAATAGTTGTTTAAACATGGAACTTATTCTTTTTTATTAAAGGCGCATTCCCTGAAAACAGAACTATTTCCAACCATCCTAATTATTCACTTAATTTATAAGCGCTTTTTGCAACTTTCAGAGACTAGAACGGATTTTGATATCACAGTAAAACTAACAACAACTAGCATGCCAATGCACACTTCCTGATTATTGGACAATAAAACACTTAGATGCAGACAGAGCTGACTTATTTTGACCTCAAGAGCTGTTTATACAATATATCTGTACTGGGGCAAGACAAAGTTTGCTCAAATGCATGGAAAAAAATCAGGTACAGGGCCTTTAATATCTGTAACATTTTTTAACATTGTATAATTATTGTGATTTTATAAGTGTAATTATTTTGGCCATGCTAATCACGACACAAAATACCCCAGATACTCCCTTACCCCAAGTACAGTTCTAGGCTGCTGTGGTGTCTGTTCAGTGTCTGTACAAGTAGGTCCTGTGTGGTGTGTTTACATGACGGTGACTGTACCGGGAGAGGCAGCTATGTAAACGATGACATCACTCAGGGCCCACATAAAGACTGCTGTGTAGTGGAGTCATTTTTTAGGCCTGTAACAAGTAATTGGATTATTCATGACTAATGGATTATTGGAACAAATTCGATAAGCACTAATTGTTTTGAGGAGTACACGGCTTCTAACATATGCCATATGGTGAGAATGTTTTATCCCAAAGACAGCACTGGAATTGAATCAAAATAGCACAAGAAGATTTAAAAACGACAGATGTTTATATTATATGTATTTGTTTTCAATTAGATTATTTTAAAGCCACAGTATGTAACTTTTTAGCCAAAAAATAAGACTAAAATAAAAGCATTTTTTTTTGTTTTTATTGTTTGTTGGATTGACTAAGAAAAACCTGCAGCTTTACCGTGAGCGGGCTTGCATCTCCACAAACCTGACTCTTATTTGGGCTGGTGAAGGGCCTTCTCCTGCTTGTTTCTGTAGAAATTTTGTTTCTTTGGCTATAATCTTCCACACTATGGAATATAACTTCTAGCCCCGAAGTCTGGCTTTAACTGTCTGTTTCCATGGAATCATGCAGGTGATGTGTCACCTCCAGAAAGTTACATACTGTTCCTTTAACTTAATCTGGTAAAAACAAATCTTGGAGGCACAATAGAAGTAATGATTTGAATATTAGTCAAATAATCAAAATAATAGTTTTTTTTTTCAAATATTTTACTCAATATTGTACTTGCTATTTTGCTGCCTCTTCTCATCTTTGGATGCTGGATTTTTAAGTCAGTGAGCATATTTTATGTTTTGAAGTCATTTTTCAAGTGAATATCAAGAACCCGGCAGTTAGCTCGAGCCTCACGATAACACTGCCCTTGAAAGTTCTGTAGTGTGATTAGAAGATTGCTCTGAATCATTCATTTATTTCACACAAATACATGATACATACTAATCAGATTCAGCTGCCTTTTGATAAGTGATCCACTGACATTTTGTTATTACAAAAGAACAACTGTTCCTTACTCAGGTTGTGGAGATGGCTCTCATATCTCCAGTAGAGATTTGCTGGATGAATAAGCACTAAAAAACATGATGTCTAAGAACTGAATCTTTTACTTTATATATACTTTAATGTTGTGTATATTGCATTTCTGTATTTTTTTCTTCATTTCTTTATATATTTTATGTGTTTTATCCCACCAGTCTCCAGGCCTGAGTCGCTCGCAGGCCTACAGCTCGTCTCAGGAGAAGAAGTTTGACCTTCTCTCGGACCTGGGAGGAGATATCTTCGCTGCTCCGCCCGCTCAGACTGCCACCTCCAACTTTGCCAACTTTGCACATTTCCCAAGCCAATCGGGTAAGCTGTTTTCAGCCCAGAACAAGTCCCTGATGAACCGTCTATTCACTGAAGCCAATACAGGGTTCCCACGCTTCCTGGGAAAGGATATATCAGACATGGAGAATATGATGATGACTTGGATTTTTTATTTTACAAAACAAAAGGTGTAGTGTTGTAATATGTTTGACCGGTAAATTCTTAAAACAACAAACTATATGTAAAATTAGGAACTAATTTCTTTCTACACTTTTACACACAACCCAGCATTTTACACCTCAGATTACATAGTGCATATTTAAAATAGAACAGATATAACTGCAGCAATGTCCTTGTTAAAACTGGAAGATATTGTGATTATTGACATCAATTATAATGTTTTTACAGATTTAACAATTATGAAACTCACAAAAATTATTCAGACCTTTAAATTCAAAACAAAATATCAACTCTTTGGAACTGTGACGTCCTCAAAATGGTGCCTATATTACAGTTTGGCTCCACAAACAAAAGTCCTTTCAACTGACAACAATGTCTTAGGTGTTGAATAATGGCACCACCTTCTGAATTGTGAAAAATATTCTGAACCTTGTGCTGGTTTTTATTTCATGTGGATAGGCCCAGAATTCCACTGTAGAATTCCGGCCTGTCTCCAGCTCAGTTTGAAACTTTAAGCAATTTTATGTTTTGTTCCATGAAAGTGACAGTATCAACATTGCATTAGACGCGACAAAAAGTATATTATTATTGTTATTCTTAGTTTCTTATCAACCTATATCAAGTTTAAACATGAGATTTTGTGCATTATTTAATGTTTTGTACTTCCAATTAAATTAACGTCAAATTATAAATCAGATATTACGCCCACATTGTTACTCTTTACGTCACTCTTACTTGAGTAATAGCTTCCCCAAATACTTTTTCACTTTTACTTAAGTAATTTTTTGCGCCACTACTTTGTACTTGTACTTGAGTAATATTATTTTGAAGTAATGTTACCCTTCCTTGAGTACAATGTTGGGCTGCTCTACCACCTCAGCTCAGTCCCAGAAGAGCGTGAGAACCCTGTTTAACAATATGTCCTCCTATTGTGTGTGCACGTCTTCATCCCATTCTGCCGTTCTCCTGTTCTCATTTCACCATTCATCATTTCATTCTCCGCAGCGCCTCAGAGTCAGTCCAATAGCAACTTTGCCAACTTTGAGGCCTTTGGAAACACTACTATCCCATCTCACCTGAGCACCTCACCCCCCTCAAAGTCATCAGGTACCCCTCATCTCCCCTCTCCTCTCATTTTCATTGGGTTCTAATACTGTTTATGTGTGTGAGTTCTGAAGGCTTTTGTTGCAGGGATGTGTGTGACGTCTTGACAGGAGGGAATAATCTTAGTGAAATTATGACTTCGACTTAATTTTACGATTTTAGATGCAAGAAACCGAGGTGGAAGTTGTATCAAATAATAGATAATCGTTGTTTTGGAGATGCACATAATTATAATAACAAGACTTGACCTTATTCTGGAAGTTGCCGTGGGCGCCGCCATCATCATTCGGGTTGTATTGTTTTGCATTGGGCTGCCAATATTGACAGCAAATAAGTTCTATACAGACTACAGAGCTGTTTTAAAGCCTCCAGAGAATCGGTGCAGTGTTGACTTGTTGGTCACATGAACATAGAACGTTTTAAACCACACACTACTATCATATTTTAGCGGCAAAACTTTTTCTCAAATTCTCCATTGAAATGAATGGGATTCCCACTTAACCGGAAGTGCCGTCACAACGAAAGTGTGATTTGGTAGCATTTAGAAGCAAAAGTGGGCGGGGCCGATTAAGTCAATATAATCTGAAATAAAAACTGTTTTTAAAAGGCTAATAGAAGAAGTAGTGAAGTGAAGAAGTTATTAATTAATAAAAAGAAGGAAAAACAAACTTTCAGTGTAGTATGTCTGCACTATTGTGGTAACTTTTATTGTCCATTCACTTTTTGAGGGATACTTCAACCTCTACCTTAATAGTACTCCATAATATCATCATTGGGATAATCATCATTACCTCCTTTTAATTAAAAGTTTTTCGAAAGCTAATTTTCCTAGATAAATAAAACCATGTACGGGTCCTGATTATGACACTTATATGCTTGTTAAATCAATTATATGAAGGTTGGAGAAAAATAGGGTTTAACAACAAAACATCTGCGTCTGCTTTTACATTTCTACAGAAGGGCCAAAGCTGCATGTATTGTAAATGATTTCATGGTTTCAATTTAAACTTTGAAACTAAAATTAAAAATCTGTGGACAAGGTTATTCTGTCCTCCTGATTTACTGATGTGGAATAGAACAGGATTATCACAGATGTTTTTTTTTCTGTAAGAAGGTGTACTGTTGGCAGAATTTGAGTAAATAATAATGTACCAGTTTTAAATAGCGGTAACACAAAGAGGCTTTACAGTAGTTTAACATAAAACAAGGACAGGACAAACAAAACAAAAGTAGTGAGGAAGCAGTCATGTGTGGGGGTTAAAGGCTATGAGGAAAAGGTGAGTTCTGAGCTGTTTTCCGAAGGTGTTTAGTGAGTCAAGTTTTCTGATGTGGAGAGGGAGGGAATAAATACGTTCATCTTTTCTGTTCTACATAGCAGAGACTGTGCTGGTACATGGTGTAAAGCTAAACTATCCCTCCCTTTTGAATGAATTGCAGGAGGCGTGCCAATTCCTTCCATGTCCAGCGCAGTGCCAGCCCAGTCACAGGCGGGCAGCTGCTCAGAGGACCGCTACGCTGCTTTGGCAGAGCTGGACAACGAACTCAGCTCCTCGGCTTCTTCCACCAGCAACGTGCCCGGGTGAGAGTCTAACCTTTACAGTTTCACTCAAGGAGAGCTAGTGTTGTCACAATGCTAAAATTTCAAACTAAGGAATAAACTCGATACTCAATACTGACTCCGATACCACGATGACAATAAAAAACTTTCTTACTTTAGACAATAGAATGTGATTTTCAACATTAAATGGTAGTACTTTCTTTTCTATTCCCATGTGGCCTTATATCTGTGTAATCCCTCAGTCGTCCAGTAGGTTCCATAGTGGTCCATGGGCGTGTACTAGTCTATGTGTCTTATACTTGTTCTGACACAGCTCAAGATCATTCTGAAGCTATTCAGGAAAGGTTCATTTCTGTCCTGTGTATGTGACTTTTTATTATCGATACTTGCTCAAATGAGTATCTAGTTTCAATGCTAGTTTTAGTATCGATTATTATCAGATTTTCAATATTTTTGACAACCCTTAGAAGAACAATTCACTTTTTATTCATTGACAAATCTAAAATTCTCTCTTAAATGCCCTCTAATGTCATCTGAATGTTGAATGAAGATGCCTGAGGACAAAAATTTGAGCATTTTGTTTCCCTGAAAGTTTTCATATTTCTGGAAAACTATCACTCACACCTGTAACGGAATTGCCCAGAAATCCCACAAATCTGTTAAACAGACTCAATGCCTCTTTTAACCTTATTCCTAAATGTATTTTGATCCATGGCCTTAAAAGGACGAGCATGAATATAATATTTGCATGTTAAGATTGTGACACCCTCGTCTGGCCACAGTGGGGATTGAAGACTCCTTAAATAGTAAAGTCAAACTACCCACATCAGGATTGCAAATTTGTTGAAGTAAATGCACTGCTTTTTATGTTTTTGTTTTGGGCTGTAAGCTGAAATAACCAATGGAATTGAAGCTTACAATAATATCTAAATTTTCTGCTATTTAGTTCACATTTTAAACATTTAGAATGGCCTTTTCAATTAAAAATACTTTTGCTTTTTACATTTGATTATCACCAGTAATATTTGAATATTTTAACAATAATTTATTTTGTTTACAATGTTTTTTTTATATTGATTGTTATACTATTGATAATAATATTTTTACAGAAACATATTTGGGCCAGTGCTGGGCTCTTCTCCTGCTCAGAATGCTCCGGTCTTACCCACAATGCAGCCTGGATTTGGAGGTAAGCTGCTGTCATACACACTTAATATGCATTTGCTATTCTTATAAAAAATAAATAATTATACAAATGTTTCATTGAATCGTTGTAATGACTGTAATGATTCTTCAGATAAAAAGCGAGCCAATCCTACATACTTTTGTTGATCTCAAACATGTCTCCTGCAGCAGTCCCGTCCACAAACCCATTCGTCGCTGCTGCTGTGGCTCCAGAAATGGCCACCAACCCTTTCCAGACCAACGGGCGCGCTCCTGTGGCAGGTCTGATCCTTTGGCCCTCGGCTCAGTCAGACGGTCTCCTGTAGATGTACTTTAATTAGGGGTGTAACATCACAAATCATTTGCTGACATGGCTGTCACTTCAATTTGAACTTCAAATTTAAACTGTAAGATTCATTGGCGCCTGTACACTCTTCAGAAATTGCAGTATTAAGTACACAACACAGTCCAAAGCTGACACACACACACACTCTGTATGCACCATGTTCTTTACCAAGCAAGAGACTTCACTCTCTGTTACTCCCCTAAGTTAAATGTAGCTTCTCTGTGATGCCTGTGTCTCTAGCGCCCCCTGTGTTGACTGTACACTGTTGTCTTGTAGCCTCCTTTGGTACTGGCTCTATGAGCATGCCCGCCGGCTTCGGGAATGCCTCGTCCTACTGCCTCCCGACCAGTTTCAGCGGAAACTTCCAGCAACAGTTTCCTGGCCAGGCCCCCATCCCTTACTCTCAGCCTGCGGGGTACCACCCCCAGTCCAATGGTTAGTGCCCTGCCCTCTAGACACTAGAGCCTGTGCAGGACCCTGCAAGGGCCTTTGGCTTTAGTTTGTACAGGTTTTTAGGAGGTTTGAAAAGTCCTTGCAGCTCCTGCACAGTGGTTTCTAATTGCATCTAGGTCAGCCACTTTTAGACAACTCTTGCATGAATGTGACTGTGGTCAGACCTAAATGCAATGTCTAAGTGTGACAGTTCATTTGTACTATCTATAGAACTGCTCCAGTAAAACATGTTTGTATCATTGTCTCTTTATTGCCTGTTTATGTGAATATGTGTGCCTCTGGAGACTTGACTCACCCTGTGTAACCCCTTTGTGCTCCTTAGGCCCTGCATTCCCTGTCTACGGTCAGAACAAGCCCTCCATGACGCCCTTTGGGCAGCCTATGGCCGGTCCTGGCATGACCAATAACCCCTTTATGGTGAGCATGTGTGTGGGCACCAGAATATTGATTGTTCTAATACTGTTTTATAGCCATATATGCACTGGATATGAATGCTATTTGACCTTTCTGCTGTCCCTGTGTTACAGGCAGGGGCCCCAGCCGGACCCTTCCCTTCAGGAGGCTCTTCCACAAACCCTTTTCTGTAGCACAGTTCCTAACCCCGGCCACCAGAGGGCAGCATGCAGCACATATTCTCCGCACTTGTTCCGTCACACTGCTCGTGGCAGTACATTTCTAAGACTTCTTGTTCTGCAAAGAAGTTTACGACACTATGAAGGAGTTCAAGGGACTTTAAAGACTGGGACTGTTATGAGGCGTTTGGAATATTATATACAATATACAATATATGCTTTTTTATTTCTTGTTTATTACTGTAAGCTCTGTGCATATCATCATTTGTAATCACTATTATGTGTTATGTATAACAAGGACTGAGTTAACAATGGTGAGTATACAAACACCTTGTGGACAAAAAACCACTACTATGTACGTAAGATACAAGGGTAAACCTTTTAGAAACTTTAACAGGGTTCATTCAGATCATTGAATGTGGTTTGGAGTAACCATGGCGCAGCAGGTATTTTATTCAAAGGGATTTTTCTTTTAGTGTTTTAGATAAGAGCTACATGAGGGGCTTATAGGTGACAAAGCTTTGGAGGGCCAGGACTGATTTTTAAAAGTATAATCTGATCTTTTGCTCAAAGCAACTTAAGTGGAGTTCTTTTATATGAATGATTTTGAATTGAACCAGAGGTTGAGCCTTAGCCAAACAGCTGTAGTGACTATCACAACATTGCCAATATGTGCAGAAGGTGTTTAAAGAATACATAATGTGATCTTGTTTTATGAACAGCTGGTGCCTGTCTGAGCACAAACCAGATGAGCAGACGTGTCCTATAATCTGTCACAGTGTGTCCAGGAGAAGTGCAACCTGAGGTACAGGAGCAGACTCCTGCAAAGACTGTTTAGTGAAATACGGCATTGCTTTATGGAGTAGGACTTACTCCACTGGTTTGCTTCAAGGCATTTGGCGAAAGATGAACTGAACTGCCCAAAATGGGAGGAAGCCAGGGTCTCATGTGTGCCACCACTGACTAACAATGAATTTGTTTCTTGTCTTTGCAAGAATAGAGTAGTAAATGTGTACATATATAAATATATGTATAAATAAATTAAAGATTTTTAACTACCATCATGTTAATGTCTTTTGCTTGCAATGAATTATGTTTTGCTATTTTTTACATTGTTGCTATATTCATTTGTAAAGTCATGCCAGGATTGATATCAGGGTCATGTGTCGTCTTTTATTTGGGCCTATTCCTCTCTGAAAGATAATGTGCTAAAAACTAATATTATTTTTTATACAATGTGATGATGCCATATTGCCAGATGACCCAGATTCCCTATTGATAACATTGTATTTTCATCAGAAATATCCAAAAGATAAATTCACAAATATATAAAGTGATTATTTATAGTACAACAAAAATCAGCATTTCAACCGTATTCATTTTGCGTCTGTATTAAATAATATGGGTCTATAGAGGATTGTGATGTGACCTGGAACTGCACTGAGGCGGCTTCATTGAGCTGCAAAGTAGAACTGCACAATATATCACAAAAATATATACATTACCCCATTTTCCTGGAATTTTTACTGTTTTGAAAGGAAATTGACAAAAAGGCAGCTTGTATCCTTAATTTTCCATATTATGCCCTAGGCTACATTGGTTTAGATTTAGACATTGCATTACTTGGATTTGTCAGTCTCGCTTTGTGTTTTTATTTTGACAAAGTTTGACTAGTAACTATATGAGGGTAGGTTATGTAAATTTGAATTTGAATTTAAATGATCTAATTGTGCCGATATACATGTTAAAATATAGCAATAATTTTGTTATTGCAATACAAAACAATAGGAAAAAAATAGTTATCGAATATCATGTTTTCCTCATATTGTGCGGAGATGTTATGGGCCACAATGAACATTGAAAACTTTAATTGTACTTTGGGCAAAAACGAAAAGAAAAAAGACTTCTGATACTCTTTAGTTTACTTTACATGACTGAATAACTACTGACCGAAACTCAAAACCGAAAATATTAATAGTTTGGTGTTAGATCCCATGAATAGATAGTTAAATCCGCCCTGTTGCCATGGTAACGACCAAACTTAAACATGGCGTCGCTTCTGAAAGACCCGCTGTTTGAAATATCCGGGATGGCTCCGGCGCCAAAAAAAACTTATTATTACTTAACCATAACTAAATCTGAGGTAAGTGTGGTAATCACTAAACTTACTTTACATCCACGTACTTTATATGAAATTATTGGAGCTAATGTATATATACTTTTTCATTAATTCGTTGACGCATTAGTGAGCCGTTACTGACAACACGTTACACATTAACGTTAGCGGCCATCAATTGCAAATCCAGCTGGGGGTTAATAGCTTTTTTCTACCTAATTTAGTCAACATTGCAAATAAAATTATACAGCTTATAAAAATACAATGGTTGTTGCACGAGTTAAGTTTGCTCCTAGTGCAATAATAAACCAAAGCAGGATACTTTTATTACAACATAAATTGCAAATCTAATCACAGTGCTTGTCAGAAAAAACACAATTAGATATTTTTCCCAAATCAGCTCTAGCTCAAAATGAAGGCCACTTTTTGCTGGACACTTGCAGGTAATCTGGAGATGGTGGAAGATCTCTCTCAGGGCTGTGGACAGGCACACGGGGCCTGGAGAAGTCAAGCAGTCCCACCAGGAGATGTTAGAAGACAAACAGTTGCAGGGTAAGAAACACGAGCCATTTGAGCATAACTTTTGCTACTAATGACAATACACCTTTATTAGTTATCACAATATGTACCTTCATATTTTAAAGGTGCACTGTGCTGTTGTTCTGGCGGTGGGTCTATATGCCTCCAGTGTTGGGAAGTAACTGAATACATGTACCAAGAACACGTACTCTGAATACTAATTTTGAGTACCTGTATTCCGGTACAGTTACTTTTTAATTTGGTGGTATTCAGAATACAGTTACTTTTCTAAAATCAAAGGAATATTTGGCAGTACTTTATCATACAATTTAGGCTTCAAACTGCACGATATTAGAGAGAAAAAATAAAAAAAACACTGCTCTTTTGGTGAGTGCATGTGTGAGGTTTCCTTCTCTAATTTGTGATAGGAAATGCAAACAGTGAAACAAACATAAAGGTGCTTTTAATCCTATGTTGGGTTTTTACTCTAAAATTTAGATGCAACTTAGTGTAAAAGTATTCAGTATTCAGAATACAGAACTGTGACTGGACCATGTATCAGAATACATTGCAAAATACATTTTAATGTAGGTATTCAGTATTTTGTAACGAAATACAGTTCCAAGTATTCCCATCACTGCATGCCTCTAAAACAACGTCTTTTTTGCCTGGAATGTTCCATAGTATGGCATTAACTTACCTATCAGGCATTAATTCAAGTCCAGGTGTTCTTATTGCTTAAAAAATATTGGAAAATCATGCCTTCTTATTGTAGGGGGTCACGCCTCCACAGATCTGATCTGTAATTTGGCCTGGTGATAGATAAATGCCATACTGTGGGATATTCCAGAAAAAACAATACCATTTCCATGAAGACAAGCAGGTGGTGAAACCTCCACCAGAAAACTTAGACAGTGCACTTTAAATTACTAGTAACCTTTACACAGTCTAATTAACTGACTGAAGGTCCTCTTATATTGGCCTATTTGACCAGTTTAAATGTGTAAAACAAAAACATTTTAAACTCATTCTGACATTCCTAATCTCTAATCTCTCACTTATTTCCATATAGGCCCATTATATATTATAAAATTAGAGAAGAGTAATGAAATTGTACTCTAGTAAGAGTAAAAAAGTATTTGGGGAAACTATACTGCTCAAGTAGGTTACTGTCTGGACATAACATCTGATGTATAATTTGACAAAAAAATATGTACTGTAATTTGACAAAACATAAAACAATGCACAAAATCTGGAATGTTCAGAATAGACCACAAAAAATGGAAAACAAAAAATATATATATTTGAAAAGTGGTGCAAGAAACACAAATGTTCAAATCGATTCCAGTACTACTACTACTATACTGCCAAATATATTACTCAAGTGGGAGTAAAAGTATAGTGTAAGAAGACTACTCAGAGTAGTACTATTTTATTCAGAACTTACACAAGTTCATGTACTCGAGTAAATGTAAATAGAGTACTTACCATCTATAATTGTAAGTCAAAGCCAGATTGTTCTCTTCTCCAGGTGAAATCACTACAGTGTTTGGACAGGATGTGTTGAACTACGCCAAGACTCTGTGCCAAGGTCATTTTAACTACCTGGAGCACCTGTCCGACGCTCTGCTCCTCCACATCCTGGGCTTTCTGGAGCTGGAGGATGTGGGACAGCTCCTACGCACTTCCCGACGATTCTGGAAGGTGAGTACTATGTATGTAAAAAAATGAAAAAAATGTAATGAATGTAAAAAAAAAAACTGTCTAAGAGGTCCTGTCCATATACTGAGAAAAACCTCAACGGCAGGTTTATGCACTGGCATCCCAGGTTCAGTTGTGGTTGTGGTACCTTTTAAAAACAGTAATAGGGCAGGCTACATACAGTTCATTTAATCACTGAATTAAATGAATCCAGCTTTACATAGTTTAACCCAAATATATACTTGATATAGTGCGGGTTTATGTGGCACATGTCATTTGTTTGTTCTGCTTTTGTGCTCCCTGCCGCCTGTGCAGGTCTGTGCTTATCCTGTGTCCCGGTTGGTGACTTATGTTGTTATTGTACAGGTCTATGTCTTTGTGTCGTTATATGCTGTTTATGTTTCACCCTGCTTCTGGCTTCTTAACTTTTATAATTTTTTCTTAGCCTTTTTGTATATAATCTAAATTATGTCTTTTGCACTGGCACTTTACACCTTGCCTGGGGACTACAGTTAGAAACGAACTGTATAGCCAATACTGCTGCATTTACAGAAATGTGTATTAATGTGTATTGCCATCTATCATGCGTTGAACGATAAGTTGATATAGTAATTTTTGTGACAGGCCTATGTATACTGTTATTAATACAATGTAAAGCATTTTATATTGATGAACTTTGTAGTATTTTATGTGTAACATTTATATATATATATATATATATATATGTTTTTTGTGTTTTTCCCAGCTGTGCCAATCAGAGGAGTATTGGGAGAACGCAGTGCGGCAGCGGTGTAGCACTCTGTCAGATGAGGTGGTGGCTCTGGCCTGCGACATCGGCTGGAGGCGCATTTTCTTCACCAACAAAATCCAACTGCAACTGCTCGTCAACCGCCACCGGGTGAAGCTCCAAGAAGCACTGGAAGAAGAGGAGTGTGAAGACAAAAACTCATCATCAGAGACATCCTCTGAAGACACGTCCAGCACCAGTCCTTCTGAGCAGAGGTCCAGCAATACTCTTAGCTTTTACTCGGACGATAGCTTCTCTGGTTCCTACACTGACCTTTCCCTCAGCTCAGATGACGGGCCCAAAAGTTCACTGGATAATGTCTTAGGGGATCTGGAGAAATTCCAATTGGCTCAAAGCAACAAAGCAGAGATAAAGAGTGAAGATTGCCCCGCAGAGCCTACAGACCTAGAGGCCATTTAGTTTGCTACTTTTTGCCTATGATGTAACAGTGCTAAAAACTAAAATCTACTAATGACCATAAGAATGTTTGCTGCCTAATGTGAAATTTTGTGATTTTTATATTTTGAGTTTTCATAAAAAGTTGTTGCACTAATCTTCATGGTGCCATTTACTAATATTTATTGATGTTACTAATAAAGAAAAAAGGTGTTGTATGTTTTTTATCAGGCGTGGTTTCATTAAAAAAAAAAATCCAATTGACTCAAAGCAGATAAAGAAATTGAAAATCAATGAAATTCAAACATCTCGAACCTTGCACTTTGATACCAGGGATGTCCAAACTATGGTCTGGGGACCATATGCAGGCCTCAGACCTTTTTTGTTGGCCCTCAAGCCTCCTGTTGAATTGGCTGTAAACTAAATTTCACACCGGTGCTCCCCCTCTGCTCCCGGTCACTGCTCCTGTCCACTGCTTTTGTCCACTGCTGCCTGATCCGGAGACGGGTGGAGCAGAGGATTTGTGCTAGCAGATACCTGTGCCACACTGGCCTGTTTTGTCACCTCACAGTCACAGAAGAGAGAGAGGGAGAAAGAGAGTGAATGAGAGATAGAGAGGAGGGAAAG
>KN475523.1:23370-56898 GCA_000787095.1 Periophthalmodon schlosseri | reverse complement strand
GCAACCAAAATGAGAGAGAGCACTTATGAGATTAAAGGTTGTAAATGCCACTGTGGTGCTCACCTCATCTCGGACTTGTGTAAGAGACAACATATAAATACTCTTATATGCACTCTTGGCTATTTTAAACTCTGTTTAGACTCCAAAGCTATAGTCAGACATCTAAACTACACGGTTAGCAGGTTACGCTTTGTACATTAGGTAATACATTAAAGAAATGCAGCGTTAGCAATGTGCTAATTGACACTATTGAAATTGCGATTTAGATTTGATTGTGATGAATTAATTTTGCAGCCCTGGTTCCAATGATGTTTGATACTGAAAATAATAGTTACAGTTAGGATTGTCAAAAGTATCAAAAATCTGATACTAAGACTAGTACCGAAACTAGATACTCATTGGAGCAAGTACCAATACCGTACTAAAAAAGTCACATTCACAGTACAGAAATGAACCTTTCGTATCAGAACAGGCTGTATCAGAACAAGTACCAGTTTACACCCATGGACCATTATGGAACCTACCTGGACTAAATAAAAAGTGTTTTTATTATCATTGTGGTATTGGTATTGAGCATTGAGTCTGGAACCATCTTTTATTCTAAAACTGTATGCATTAACTGAATAATGCAAGTAATTACTAGTCTGTTACAATTTCATATGCGATATGATTTTTTTTTTGTCACAAACAATGAGGAAGCAGGATCATTATGCTAGTTTAAAATGCTGCACAAAAGCATGGTTGCATAGATTTTCTTTAGTACAAGGATGATAAAGGTGCATGTAGTGTTGTCATGATACAAAAATTTCAAACTCAATTTCGATAATAAGGAAGACGCAATACCGATTCCGATACCACGATGATTAAAAAAAAAACAAAAAACACTTTTTTGTCTTATATATTTTATGTGTCTTATACTTGTTCTGATACAGCTCAAGATCATTCTAAACCTACTCAGGAAAGGTTCATTTCTGTCCTGCGAATGTGACTTTTTTAGTATTGATACCTGCTCAAATGAGTATCTAGTTTCGATTCCAAAACTAGTATCAAAATTAGATACTCACTTAAGTAGTTATCTGATTTTCAATACTTTAACAACCCTAGGTACATGGTATTGACTGTAGGACAGAACCACTGGGGCCCTAGTGACTGTAACCTGAACACCATCTTGGCTCCTGAAGAAGACACCAACAACATCCTTTGATCCCCTCAGCGGCTTAAGTGCTTTACTGACACTGTGATCCATTTACATGATTGACATTTGACATATTTGATATTTATAGAATGGCACAACACCGTACTCAGCACTCAAGTGTGTACACTACGGAGCTTGGCGGTGACCTCTCATTTTGAGATTCCATGAGAATTTCGCATTCATTTATCCCATAAATAATAAAATAAAATAATAAAAATACAATTACAAAATAAAATTAAAAGCTTACTGTGAGCTAATCAGCTATGTGGTAACAAATGACCACAAGACTTGAAATTTTAGAAACCACTAAGTTATTCGCCATAGTTCTCTTTCTTTCGTTCTTTTTTTTTAGATTTACTTTATTTTATTCATTTTTTTTACTGAAAACATCTGTGATAAAGGACATTAGTTAGTTACTGCATAATGGGTTAGCCTCCATTCAACTCTGTGAATTTTTTGAAAAGTTCTTTTTTATATACATGTAAATAATGCATAAGGAATGAATAATTCGTTTTTAGTGACAAATACCAGTTCCATATTATTTTGAGTAAAGATCTATGTCAACACAAAACAAAAATATATAATAAAATGATAATAAAATAGAATGTGGGTGATATAATCTGTGTTACTGGTTGATCTTTGAGCGTACAGTCTTTAGTAAGTCACAGGGCCACGGTCAAAGAGCCTTTGAGCCTTTGAGGATTAGGTCATAGCATCAACAGTTTGAGGAATTAGCAACGACACTGTACAAATGTGTTTGTTTCAGAATTCCTAATTTTTAAAAGGTACACTGTGTAACCTTTTTGGTCAGGAGTCAGTCACCTGCATGTCTCCTTGGTGTATGTTGTGTTCCACTGAAATGAAAATTAAAAACTTCGCAATAGTTTAAACTTTAGTAAATTCCTATAGGAAACTTGGCACGTCGGATGTTTTTCTCCTAAGGCTCTGTGAAGGAAGAGCAAAGATTGATTACTGGCAAATGAACAATGTAACTGCTCACTTCAAACACAAAATGTCTGTTCTTCTGTCGCACAGTTTATAGGGTGATGAAACAATGAGATGAGATACTTTTGGCCTGCAGGATTTATATTAGAAAGTGAGTGGCGACAGAATGAGAGGCTTTGGTAATTTCTCTGAGCGGACAGAGCAGGTGATGTGCCTGCATATGCACAGTGCTATACCAGGCTCTACTGAGCCACATGTATGAATCAGCAAAAAGAGAATCATAAGTCAATATTACTTAACTATACTAAAAGGTTTGTAAAGCAATTGGTCTAATGGTCTATTTGTGAAAAGGGAATGCTAAATATGCTTGCGATATGTCTCTGACGCTTAAAGTATTTCGATGAATGATATTTCCATAGTAAGTACTTCTGGGAATTACTGTGCTACATGACCAATAAAATGTTTAGGTTTTAAGTAGCTCAAAGGGTCAACAGTTGATGTGCTTTGAACAAGTTTCTCAGACTGGGTCTGGCACATGTCCTCAGCAGGGTTCACTTAAATCTCAGAAACATCAGTGCAGCCCTGTGGCTCTTCTCATTCTCCTACTGTCTGCTCTCCACTAGCAGCGTCAACAGGGCCCAGCCTGATAGTGATTGCAGTACACTGTGCATAAATATAGCAGGCTAGAAAGCCTCTTAGGACAGAGCCGTTTACGATTCCCTTTCTGTGCACAGCATCCTTGAATAGCCTACACAAAGATGTTAAGCCTAAATCCCTCCCTGGTATTTAATTCTAAATGAGTAATTACAGGGTGTGTCGATGTCTTAGGTTTGCAGGTAGCCTGGTGACGTCCCTGAGCCTCCTGCAGTCTCACCAGCGCTGGGGCAGGGGCAACCGTCCGTGGGACAACCACTCAACATTCCAGTTTCTTAGGGGAGAGAGACCAACCAAAAAGCCGCCAAGATGTGTGACATGGCGGGACTCGATAACCTGGTGGCCAATACGGCTTACCTAAAGGCCCAGGGTGGAGATGACAAAGAAATGAAAAAACGGCGCCGCAGTTTGTCTCTGCCCAAACCTGACCAATGTGCGGCAATACGGACCACCATCGAAAAGGACTTTGTCATGATTTGTGAAAGACAACCAATTGGCAAGAAGTTCTTCCGTGATTTCCTAGCCAGTAAACCTGAGTTCAAGAACGCTGCTGATTTCTTAGACGAGCTTTATGACTGGGATCTGGCTGAAGGGGCTGCAAAAAACAAAGCACGCCAAGATATTACGAAGAAGTACACCAAAGCTGACTCCAAGAACTTCTTGTCCTTTTTGACCGGAGATGCATTGGAGAAGTGTAAGAGTGTGACAGATTCCAACTTCGATGAGGTGATGAAGGGGCCAGTCCAGGAAGGCACAAGAGAGTTTTTAAAAGGGAAGCCATTCACAGATTATCAGGCCAGTCCATTTTTTGACAAATTCCTCCAGTGGAAAGAATACGAGAAGCAGCCAATCAGCGACAAATACTTCTACGAATTCAGGACTCTGGGAAAAGGTGGATTTGGAGAGGTAAGACTGAACATAACATCACAGGCCTCAACACACCTAGGGTAGTAACGTGATAGTGACAGTAACAGTGACATGACAGTATAACAGAATAGAAGGACTGTTGGTAGATTTCAAAATACAAGCTGAGTGCCAAAGAAAACCTATAGTATTTGAATGAGAGGGGGCCCACGTATGTTCCATAGTGGTCCATGGGCGTATACTAGTCTGTGGTCTTATACTTGTTTTAATACAGCTCAAGATCATTCTAAAGCTATTGAGGAAAGGTTCATTTCTGTCCTGTGGATGTGACTTTTATAGTATTGACACTTGTTCAAATTAATTTCTAGTTTTGGTACTAGTTTTAGCATTGATTAGTATCTTATTTTTGATACCGTTGACAACCCTAGAAGAAATATAACGGTCTCTGCACAATGTGTAAAATAACATTCATTTACTGGGCCTGAATGGACAAGTTACACTGCCTGAAAAAACTGCAGTCTCTATTTCCGTAAGGACACAACTGCTATAAAAATGTATGGTTAAATATTATTCAGTGATGTCAGACAGCAGCAAAGTAGCAGTATTTAAGTCAGACAGAAGTCAAAGGTCAACTGGGGGCTGCCTTTGTAAAGCTACTTGGTCAGATTGGTCTATATCAGTGTCAAGCTTAAGGTAATATTTAGGGCTTTTCAAATGAGAGAGGTCGAACATACTCTGGGCTAAGAGGGATTAATGTCATTACTTATAGAGAACAAGTTACTGGTTTCAAATATACAAGTATTTAAACAATATATACTTTAACCTAACCCAAGTTCTCATGAACTATGTTAACTATGAGAGAATAGGGTCTTCTAAAAGTTCACACTTCCTTGTAATTGATTAACTCCATCTGCCACTCACTAAGCATGAGGCTGACCAATAGGAGGAGTGGGGGGAAAAGTGTGTTTGAGCTGCATTAAACAGAGAAGAAAACATGACGATCTCACCAAAATAACGCATCATCAGAGGATCAGATCACAATTTGACTTTTTTATGGCCCAGGTCTATGGGAGAGTTCACAGAAATGGCATGCATGAAATAAAATGGCAGTGGTGCAGTAGCCAAGGAGCTGCACATGTGTGGTTGATGTCTGGGCCTCAGTTGCTTATACATGCACTTAATTTAAAACAATTTTGACATCAGACCCTGTAAATTACTCTCATTTATAAAACTTTTTTTTACTAAAATGTAACCGGAAACAATTCAAAACCTCCTCAAACTCACTTAGTCTTACTGGGTGCAAACAGCATTCTGTAAGTTTTTGAAAGCTCCCAAAAGCAAGAGGAGGAGGAGTTTAAATTAATAAAATGATTAATTGAAAAAATGACTGCTAGATTAATCGATTAGCAAAATAATCATGAATTGCAGCCCTACTTTATAGATGAGATTCTTTTTCTGCACAAGCACCTGAGCCAAAGAATCTGCCAAGCATTATGCCACTTTTCCTATGATTTCATGGTTATGATATAAGTATATGCAATCCATGATAAATTTATGTTCATTGGTGACCCAAAGCTAGCCCCCTTGTGCAGAAAGTTCTTTAAACGTTCAAGTTGTTCCTTCAAAAAAAATAATGATAAATTTGTATATTAGAGAAACCAAGACAGTACTAAAAGTTAAAGTTTCAAGTACACTGACACTATTAGTGTTAAATAAACACTGTGTTTGCCTTTAGGTATGTGCTGTCCAGGTGAAAAACACAGGCCAGATGTACGCCTGCAAGAAGCTGGAGAAAAAGCGTCTGAAGAAGAAGGGTGGTGAGAAGATGGCTCTGCTCGAGAAGAAGATCTTGGAGAAGGTCAACAGCCTGTTTTTGGTGAATCTGGCCTATGCTTACGACACTAAGACCCACTTGTGCCTAGTCATGACACTGATGAATGGAGGAGACCTCAGATACCACATTTACAACTTGGGCTACGATGGCAAAGGCGTGGATAAGGGCATTGAGATGAAGCGCGTGGTCTACTACACAGCACAGATCACCTGTGGAATCCTGCATCTGCATGAAATGGACATCATTTACCGGGACATGAAGCCCGAGAATGTCCTCCTCGACAGCCAAGGCCAGTGTCGACTCTCTGATCTGGGTCTGGCCATTGAGGTCATTCCTACAAAGACCGTCAATCAGATGGTGAGTTTACCAAAGTCTAGTGTAAGTTTTGGTTCTTGCTTCCTACAGAAGATTTGGTCCTTTTGCATGTCTGTTATGAGTTGATATTTCTCCACAATGGTTGGATCAGGACAGGCCTGTAATAAGTCATGAGCTATTAATAAGGCATATGACGTATTTTAACTAAGGTGGTTACTGGTTGCCTAAGCTTTTCCCTGATATGGTTGCAGTTTAATGGTGTAACTTAGCTGATTGTGATATTTATAATATATTTCTGTCCTAATGAAACTGGCTTATGGGAGCAGATGGTAGAAGATGGTAAACACTGAGTGCTTGACTTGGTTTGAAAGTCACATACTGGTGCCATTTCTGTCTCTGCCACAGTAGTATAAATCTGAATATTGCTCTAAAACCATTTCAGTGGGGTTAAATTAGAAGAGGGATTAGGGGATAGCCTGAAAACTGTTGCATTTCTGTGTACATTACATAATGCTAAGTGTGTTTTAGGACCAACAGATTATAGACATTCATTCGGTTAGGGATCTTCTAAATACAGTAGCAACCCAGGGTTCTGAATGGTTGTATGGAGCATTAGTTAGCCCTCAGAGACACTTAAGAATATAAAATAGATAGGAACAATAGGAACAATTAATGTTAACTTGACCTACAATGCAGATTTAGGCCTTTAGATATGTAGACTATTCCTTAGAAAAAAGAATAAAATAAAAGCTACACAAGCTACAAAAGGTACACCAAATTGTTGAAGTTGGTAATAGTTGGAGCTCGGGTCTATCTGTAGTAACAAAGCTATGGCTCTATGAAAGTCCGTTAAGCTCATTAACGTACACCGATGCTCCTACGGCAGCCAAAGTGACTGGGAGCTGGCTTTGCTTTTAATCCTCTTAGTGGGAATTACACAAGTCTGTCCCTGATTAGATTGGCACAACCAAGTAAAATTTACAATGAATATTTTAGGTTTGCTTTTGTACTCAAAACTTCAGACACAAGTATGAAAAAACAAATCTGAATGTTCAATTATATACACAATTATGTAATTAAACCTAGACTTAATGCCAATTGCAAGATTAAAACAGTTGTTTTGAGTGAAAAAAACATAAATAAATTATACCCGAGTCTGTCAAGTAGATCACCTGCGATGTACCCATCATAGAGGAGTCAGAGAGACACAGCCTTTACACAAACCTTGGTACAACTCTGAGTGTACGCACATGACTCCTGACAGGTAGTAGGCTTTAGCAGCATTAGGCTTAGAGCCAAGTCCCCTGAGACAGATGAGGTCACACAAGGACGGACAGGGGACAGGGAAGGTGACTGAGGAAAGAACACTCCGGGGAATGTTGGAAGAGTTTCTGAAGAGGTTGGGACTCCTGAGGGATTCCACAGACATCTAGACCTTTACCACACACACTGGTTTAAAATGCAATGCTTATTATAGGACTTCTGTCCATGTATTTTGCATTCTGCACATGATACATACTGTATTTTCCAAAGTATAAGTTGCACCGGAGTATAAGTTGCCCCAGCCAAAAAATGCATAATAATTAAAAAAAACCCCATATATTTCACATATAAATTGTATCTGAGCACCCAAAAAAGTGCGACTTATAGTCCGGAAAATACGGTAATCAAAAACACAATTTGCTGAGGCTTCTTATAAAATAATCAGATTAACAGTGTTCCTTGACTTATAGTTTTTCACTGCATCCTATGATTACTTCTGTAAGTTTCCACTGATGCCTTTTGGCAAATACAATATGACTGCATCCTCAATGTAATACCATTTTAATTGATGACTGATGGTTCTCTCTATAGGCCGGTACTGGAGCCTACATGGCCCCTGAGCTGCTAAATAAGACCCCATACCGGACCTCTGTGGACTGGTGGGCCCTGGGCTGCAGTATCTATGAGATGGTGGCAGGCTACACTCCGTTCAAAGGCCCTGAGAGCCTGAAGCAGAAAGTGGAGAAGGAGGAAGTACAGCGCCGCATCCTGAACGAGGAGCCAAAGTGGGAGCACCGCTGCTTTGACGCTGTAACCAAAGACATCATCCAGCAGTTCCTCAAGAAGAAAATGGAAGAACGATTGGGCATTAAGTAAGGCATTCAAAAACAATCATAATACAGTGGAAGCACACATAAGTGATACATTTAAAGTGCCCATGACAGGGTGAACTACTCATTTTACAAAAGCACAGTTAAGATCATTATAATTAAGATTTTACTAAACATAAAAAAAAAATTTCTAGTTTGGCCATTTTTTAGGTTTAAAATTGTACTTCCTGGTTGGAAATGACATTACACTAAGGAATTCCAGAACTGTTACCAAGCAACTATGTTGCACATTGGGCAAAAAATCTTCTAATGTACCCAGAAATTATTATTTGACAAATAAAATGATAAGAAAACACCTTTATTTAGTTGAAATAATGTTTAAAGTATCAGTGAAAAAATGTGTTTCTTGCGTGTAAATTGTGTCTAACTTTTGCATACAATTTTCCTAATGTGATGTCATCAATATGGAATATCTCTAATATAACAATCTACTTCCTGTAATTTTCAACAAATTTGTCAACTTTTTTTTCACAAATTCCTTCGTGATTGGTGTAAAACTATAGTTTATATTTACAATTATTATATTATCCCACAAATTTTCTATCATTTCTACCAAAGTATAAATTAGAGAATCATCCAAACCTGTCATATGCACATTAAGATGTATAATACACGGATACTCATAAACTGGTTTTCCATTTACAGTCTTTCCCATGATTTATTATTCTGTTATGTCTTTAGGAACAATATGGAAGACCCTCGGAAGCATGAATGGTTCAAGAGCATCAACTTCCCTCGCCTGGAAGCCGGCCTCATCGCCCCACCCTGGGTTCCCAAGCCCAATGTTGTGTACGCCAAAGACACAGGAGACATTGCTGAGTTCTCAGACGTCAAGGGAGTGACCTTTGACAACAATGATGAGAAGTTCTTCAAAGAGTTTGGTACTGGCGCTGTGGCCATCCAGTGGCAGAAGGAAATGATTGAGAGTGGACTGTTCGACGAGCTTAACGACCCCAACAGGAAAGAGGCGCCTGCAGGAGCAGACCCCGATGGGCAGAAGTCTGGCACCTGTGTAATGCTGTGAGCAGCCACAGCTTTAGGACCAGCACACTTTCAACTCCCCATGTTCTCAGCAGACACATGGACACAAATAAAATTGATGGAAAGCAAAGTTGAGATATCATCCATGAAGGTACTTCCGTTTACAGTTAGGTCCGGTTGTTGCATTTACTACCTGAAACACACTGCTATGAGAACTGACATGAATTACTCTAAGAGCTATTAGCAGCCAGAATACAAACCTCCCAGAGCAACACAAGAGTGTCTTCTTGAGTTATCTGGAGAAGACACCTCAGTTCTTCACTGAAAGTGCTTTAAATGAGCCAGTGTTTGCTCCCAAATTCCAATTCTAATTAGTTTTGTAAATTTACAGGGAATATGTTGTATGTATTGTATATAAGACTTTAATTTGATCTATCTATGCACAGATTGTTGAGGAGTATACAGGCTAGATTATACAAAGCACATTATCCCCCTGTTGTTGGTGCTAAGAGTGTAGAGGAGTCAGGCCCTGGGATGAGGACAGAGACCAAAGAACGGGACAGTAGCTCCAGGCTGTTTATGGGCGAGAACCATCCAGAAGAACTGTACTGTCACCTTGAATCTTTTTTATCTCTGCCCTTTAGTTCACTGAAATTCTTTGAATGTAAAATTAAGCCAAGATAGGTTTTCTAATTAAATAAACTGAAAAAACATTGTTGACAATGATTTTGAATGTAAAGTTTGATCATTTGTCATTCATTTTCACATCTGCCTCTACAGAGAACAGAGATGTGGTTGTAGTATAACAAAAGTGTAAAATAACTTATTGGAGTTAGACCCACAGACAGCAGAGATGACTCCTCACAGTAATGAAATTGTATAAATATAAAATAAATATATTTGTAAATATAAGAGGACATGTGGCACGGTAATATAGGAATGTTGGAAATGTAAAGCTGAAGTTATGTGAATAAAACTAAATTATTTCTTTAAAAGTCAGCGTCTTGTTTTTTATCATTACAGCACTGAAAGGTGAATGAAATGAATGAAATGTGTGGTGGAATGATGGAATGATGATGATCAAATTAATATTGCAGAATCACATTGAGTTTCCCATTGTGAAGCTACAATGATATTAGAGTAAAATGTCTTTGTAGACATAACTGCATGTAGCCAGTAAGAAGCTACACAGAGTAAAAGCTAAAAATACCTGCTGAATTAGCTGTGCATTGGTGGGGCCGAATAAAGGCTGTGTTCCCTTGCAAGTCTTAGCTGATAAGGCGATAACCAGTTTATCCCTCTCTCTGACTAAATCAGTTTCAAATCCCTGTCACTGAACCACCTCAACCAAATGATGAGTAACAAATGTGTACAGGTATGTTTTTCTCAAAAGTAGCGCTTGTTCAGACTACTCTCTCATAGTCTCAGCTATTGATGCCACATATAACGCTCCATCATTTCCTCAGAAATATCTCACCCCCCTCAGGACCCTTACTCCCTTACTCTCCTCCATCAGCTCCTCAAAACATCTCACTCTCCTCCATCACCTCCTCAGAACATCTCACTCTGCTCCATCACCTCTTCAAAACATCTCAATCTCCTCCATTACCTCCTCAGTCTCCTCAATCACCTCCTCACTCTCCTCCATCACCTCATCAAAACATCTTACTCTCCTCCATCACCTCCTCATAACTACCTCTCTCTCCTCCATCAGCTCCTCAAAACACCTCACTCTCCTCCATCAGCCCCTCAAAACATCTCACTCTCCTCCATCACCTCTTCAGAACATCTCACACTGCTCCATCACCTCCTCACTCTCCTTTCATTATCTTTTCCAAACATCTCACTCTCCTCCATCACCTCCTCAAAACATCTCACTCTCCTCCATCACCTAAAAAACATTTCACTCTCCTCCATCACCTCCTAAAAACATTTCACTCTCCTCCATCACCTCTTCAGAACATGTCACTCTACTCCATTACCTCCTCACTCCCCTTCATTACCCTCTCAAAACATCTCACTCTCCTCAATCACCTCCTCAGAACATCTCACTCTCATCAATCACCTGCTCAAAACATCTCACTCTCCTCCATTGCCTCCTAAAAACATCTCACTCTCCTCCATCGCCTCCTAAAAACATCTCACTCTCCTCCATCACCTCCTCAAAACATCTCACTCTCCTCCATCGCCTCCTAAAAACATCTCACTCTCCTCCATCGCCTCCTAAAAACATCTCACTCTCCTCCATCGCCTCCTAAAAACATCTCACTCTCCTCCATCACCTCCTCATAAATAATTCACTCTGTGTCACTCTTCCATCACCTCCTCAAAACATCTCACTCTCCTCCATCACCTCCTCAGAACATCTCACTCTCCTCCATCACCTCCTCATAAATAATTCACTCTGTAGAAATTTTGTAACCATCAATTACAGTAGTTTATATGAAGATGACAAATTCAGCAATACCAATAGTTTAAAATTGGACTAAACACCTAAACTCTGTGCACAACTATATTTGAAATTGAGCTGTTAAACTGGGCAGTACCTGGAGCACTAAAGGGGAGTGTGGGGAGAGGAGTATGGGGGGAAGAGGGCGGGGTCTGGAGGTATAAGGAACAGTGTGATTGGTCTAACAGGTATCCACACTGCAGCCAGGTGTTTGTAATCAGAAACACCTGGCTATAATTAGGTCAGTACAGTGTGACTTCACAGAGGACTCGAAATTGCAGTAGCCACTGGAGACAGCACACACTTACCTAGTTTGCAGTAAAATTGCCAAGAAATGACTAGGGATAGTAGAAAATGCTATTAAAATCATGCACACGGTGTAGCAGTAGCAAAGAAAGTTGAGTGTTTAGGTACACTTTAATAAAAAAGAGGGTCACCTTGTTTTTACTGTGACTGCAACTTGAAGGGCATCTGGGCATCCAAATCACCAATCACCAACCCCTTCACTCATTTTTCTGACAAAAATCAAGCAATTCAGAAGATAATTAAACACAACGTAATCAGAATTCCTAAAATAACTGCATTTGGCACCTTCAGTGTGTTCGCCTGTTCAAGGACAGCACTGTCTGAAGCTACACCCAGGAGATAAGCAGTGTCTGACAGATGTGGGATGAGGCCTGTCAATGTACAAGGTCACTTCTGTCAAGGCAATGCTGTATTATTATAACACAAACTAACATTATTTTATAGATATTTAATAGACCTACTAAAGCTTAGGCCAGTATTATTTGGAATGTCTAGGTTTTATGTTGACAATAACTTATGCTATCAAAGATTTTTCTGTTAGCTACTTCAAGCCTACCTCCTTTCGTCTTTGATTCCAGAAAAAACATCATAAATTCCTTGCTTTTTTGCAACTAAAATGCTGCTTCAAACAGTGTCAGTTACCTTAATTGCATGCGCCTTTACCTTTTGTCCTTTACAACGCCATATTTGACCGTGGGCAGGTCCACCGTGTGGGACAGGCCTGGAGCAGGTTGGTCCCCGGAGTTCTGTCGCCCTCTTGTGGCTAAAAGAGTTCAAGAACGTTGCAGTGCACGCGATCAAAATGGCATCAAATCACGCAGGTAAATTACGTAATAGACTACTTCAGAGGCCTATACAAAAGATTACGATAAACATTCGGATATTATGGATGGATAGCTTATCTAGAGGTGAAAACCTGTTTGCTTAAAAGTCTGCACCAGCCATTTTTCCACCCTAAAATCGTTTGGCGCCATGACCAAAGATGCGAATGTCGAATGTTTTTATTATAATATATGCTATAAGTAAGTATAAAGGGTTTAAGCTAAAAGTTCTTTCACTGTATTATCATTTGTTACTACCAAATGTAAGCCTAAATAAACTGGCAAAAAAAGTTTTGAGGTTGAGCAAATGTTCAGCAGCTGTCATATTGGTCTTTAAGCCTGTATAAGGACGAGTTATAGGCATAGACTGTATATATAATCTTTATACAGTCTATGGTTATAGGCTATATACAAGCTATAGGAGATTTACAGCCTATCTTCATAATGAGTATTCCGTTATCTACTAGACTTTTTCACTGGGCTAATAGTTATAGCTATAGTTTTCATTCTGCTACTAAAGCTATTGTTAAAGACAGCTGCTCATAATTTATCCAGTAATTTTCCGTTAAATCCAATGATCGAAAAGGTGGCCATTTTTTCTTCAAAATCACTTTTATTCCACAATTTATTTCATCAGGTCTTAAGGCACCCTGAAGAGATGTTACAAGTTGTTTTTTCAAATGTGGGTTCCTTTTTAAGACTGTGTAAACATAGCTTTGAATAAGATCATTTCCTGTAAATCTTTCCTTAAATTATTTCTTTACAGTGCACAGACATTGTGTGTTGTGACAAAAATACAGTGTGAATTCAGTAAATATGGTAGATAGTGTTTATATATATATACATCGAGTAGAGTAGATAGAGCTCGGCAGACAATCAGATCAACAGGCTGAAGAAGAGAAACTAACAAACAATCTTTGAGACCGAGATAGATACAGAACACATAGATATACAGTACATAGTTACATTGGGTTTTCTTTTGCCTTTTTGCAACGCCTCTACGCCTCAAAGCCAGTTTTTGTGTAGCCTCCTGAGCCTACGCTTCCACAGTCCACAAGCACCACCGAGCCACAGCAGCAGCAGGTGGAGGTCAGGGCTCCCGCGCCTTCTCACACCGGGACGTCCCAGTGCAAGACTTTAATGGTAAGAGAGTACACCTTCTTCAATCACACTGGAATGAACTCTGCATGAACTGAGTGTGATAGAAAATGGAAAAAAGGTGGTATTATGCCCGTATCAGTCTACAGCAGTCATTCTCAACTGGTCTCACCTTGGAGTCCAGTGTCTTCAGTTTGATAGCACACTAAAAAAACTAAACGAAGTCTCTCACACGATATATAGAAATATAATATCTAAACTATATTTCACAATTGTCTATTACAAGCTAATAATCAGTATTCACATCCATTTTGAGGTCCCAACAAGCGGCTGAGAACTCCGAATCTACATAATATATACTGTATATATTAAACATTTTAAAATATATAGTAAAAGTATGGAAAGCAAGTATTTAAGGTAATCATTGTCAAGTGGCACTGTTTTGCTTTAAAGATGTAATATGCAGGATTGTTTTGCTATTCCTTAAACTCCCCTCTCAAAGTTAATACCCGTGTTTCTACTGTTTCTGTGTGAGTCCTGTGACTAGTGTTGTCATGATACTAAAATTTCAAACTTGTTTTCGATACTAAGGATCAGACTCGATACCGCTTCCGATACCACAATGATAATAAAATCACTCTTTAGACAATTTAATGTGATTTTCCACATTAAATGGTAGTACTTTCTTTTCTATTCCCATGTGGCCTTATATCTGTGTAATCCCTCAGTCGTCCAGTAGGTTCCATAGTGGTCCATGGGCGTGTACTAGTCTATGTGTCTTATACTTGTTCTGATACAGCTCAAGATCATTCTAAAGATATTCAGGAAAGGTTCATTTCTGTCCTGCGAATGTGACTTTTTTAGTATCGATACCTGCTCAGATTAGTATCTAGTTTCAATACTAGTTTTAGCATCGATTAGTATCTGATTTCGATACTTTTGACAACCCTACCTGTGACAGTTTTTTCACATCTGCCATCTACTGGTGAAAAAAAAAAGGTAGCTTTAACAGTGCGCAGATACATTAAAATGACTGAGATGATATTGCCAAAACAAGCTTCCAAATGAAAATGCTATCCATTCGATGAAGTATTTGAACACAAAACTGTACATATTTTGTCATGTCTTGGTTCCAGCAGGGTGAGATTGTGCCGAGCCTGCGTGGGAGCCCTGACAGTTAGAGTCCTTTGCGCTCGACTATTGCAGTGGAGAGGTGTGTAGACGGGAAGACAGCCGACAGACGGACAACATGCAAACGACAGACAGACAGACAGACAGCACAAGACTGGGCCATGGCCGCACCACAGCACATAGATCTATCTAGAGTTCCCTAAATATGTAAGTTTCACAATGTATTTATTTATTTATACGTAGAAAGGGACTTTGTAATTGGCATTTCATATACAAGGATACAGTGGCTATACTTGATTATCAACATATGTTTTCTATGAAGTCTCTGAAGTGAGAATGATACATGGAAAGCTATTCTTTCTCAAATACTATACAGCAAGATAAAAATTCTCTCTGCACCCGCCATAATTCAGATCGGCATTCACACTTGTAATGGGATGGCGACAACACTTCGGAAATACGTCGAGTGTTTCCATAAAGGGATTTACGATCATTTTGGAATATCGCAAGGAAAATTTGTGACTGGTTCCATAAAGGTCGGACTTTTTTTTTTTTTTTTTTTTTTTTTTACAACAGTTTTACTTCCAACCAATAGCAAGACATCACACACAAAGCTAACAGACACATTGAGATACATTGCTATTTAACTGTTAGCCAAAAATACTCACACAGTCCCGCACAGGAATCTACCTTTTCCATCTTGACATGATTCACAGCTTCTATTTGCGTATTGGCAGTTAAGCAAGAAGTTATTATTGGAATGATAATAGTGTGCATTCAAAACCATGACAGAGCAACTCGAATCTGGCAGCACAAGCAGTTTCTATCGTCTGTCAAAACACACATATGGAATCACTCGGAAGTAGAATAACATCTCATTCAAAATAATATAAGCTATTCCTCAAACTACTGCAAAATCCACCTCAGCCTTCCATCACCAATCAGAAACTTGTCACAAATTTGTCTTTTTGCGATATTTCAAAAATTGAAATGGTATTTTATGGAAACACAACCATAACAAATGAGCTAAGTAAGCTAGAAGTATGATGGCTTGTTCATAATGGCTATCAAATGAGGCTAAATGATAAGATTGGGCAGTGCAACACGTGGATTTGATGGTGGAGCGGTGGATGGGTAAGATGACTGATCAGGTGCAAAGCCTGTATCTTGTTCGTTGGGATCTTGAAGGAGGTCAGCAGAAGGAAAGAAAGGTCATAAAAGTCATCAAAGCAACATTCGAAGAGCTTTCCAAATGGCAGTGAAGCCCATTGAACGCATCCTTTGGCAGAATGCTGCCTCGCTGACGTGATGTGACTCTCCCTTTCAGATTTCTTAGCTTTAGAGCAACATTGGCAGCCTCTGCTTTGCATCCCCGCGGCCGAGCGGCGATTTACTCCATCACCTTCACTTTGAAGCTGACGCGGCCCAGCCACTTGTCTCGGTCGTCGTTGTTGCGCAGGTCCGTACCCTCTACCCGGCACTCCACCGAGTGCTCCTTATTCAGGTGGTCCTTCTCCAGCAGCAGCTTCACCGCCACCAGGGGCTGCACGTAGTTCTCCTGGAGACACAGGTAGGACAATCAGGCTCAGGCTGCTCAGGCTGTGTTTACAGCCCACAGGAATCACTTGTGTCATGTTCAACAACCTCTCTGAGGGCTTCAGACCCCACTTTAGGAAACACAGTTAAAGGTCAGTGTGGTCAGTGTGTAAAATAGAAAGGGAAATGAAATCTACCACCAATATTCATACTGTCATATTATTATGTGTACAATATGTTGTTTTAAAAGAAAACACTTAGTCCTGGTTGAAGTGGTTAGACTCAAACTTGTACTGATAATGATAATATTTAATTGCATCATTTAACTTACATGGGCCTTCTTGCCGTAGTAGGGGAAATACTTCTTATCGATGCGGCCCTCTTCCGGGTAATACGCCATCTGCATAGAGACTTTCTGAGGAGGACAAGGAAGTACAAGTGTGTTCAAGTGCCAGCGCCCCCCATACCGTTGTCTGTTCACATTTAGCAGCATTAAATGTTATTAGAATCTAGAGAGAGAGGACTGACACACGGGAGGAGAAAGCATCAGGAGCGCCCAAAGAGCCGCCTGTAAATGTCACACAGAATAGAGGTGACTGTACTCAGAAGAATGGCAGCTCAAAGCACCTATTCAAATGCTTTTAAATGTCAACCCTCTCCACAAACCAGCACAGCCACGCAAACAACACTGTCAAATGTGTTCAAACCAGAGACAGTACAGCAGCTTATATAGGACAAATCAGATGACTTATGATGATCGTAAGATTATGAAATATTACACCTTTGATCGACGTGTTATTGTGAAAAATGTGCAGAGCCTTGTGAAGGAAATTGTTTAGGTCCCCAGAGGTTTGCCAAATTATGAAAACTGATGAAAAAAATGATGAAAAAAATAAAAAATGGAAAGAGAATTAGTATCTGTTTTTTTAAGTTATTGCATAAATACTACTTCATCATCTAATCAAGACTTTAATTAATAATGGAGCTCAACAATCCCGCCCACTTTGAAGTCTGTCCTGGATCCGGAAGTAAATTTTCCATTCATTTTTCCCATGGTCTTTTCAAAAAAATTCAAATATTACGAGTTTAAAGGCATGAAGGAGGCTAACCAGCTCTGTGGTCCATAAATGCTGTTATTTTAAATCCAAAAAGCACATTTAAAATTAAAGTTGAGCTAAATGTTTGAATAACTTAATGAGTTTTAAAGTTACAGAAACAGGTTTTAAATAAATGTATAGGTCTTGTCATCATTAGTCAAACTTTTAATATGATTTTTTTTTTTTTTTTTTTTTCAAATGTCTATGGGGAAAAATGAATGGGAAATTTACTTCCAGAACTAATGAGTGACTGCTGAGCTCCAAACCTAAGCTCCTTTTCTCAGATGAAGCTGTATATTCATCTTTGGGGCCCCCTAGTGTCCAGTGGGGTTCTATACAGAGGTGGGTAGAGAATCAAAAATTGTACTCAAGTAAGAGTATTGTTACTTCAAAATACTATTACTCAAGTAGAAGTACAAAGTAGTGGTCCAAGAGATTACTCAAGTGAGAGTAAAAAAGTATTTGGGAAAAGTAAGAGAACTTAAAGAGTAACTGTTGGGATGTAATATCTGATTTATTGTCTGAAGAGGACAAAACATTAAATAATGCACAAAACCTGGTATTTTACACAAAAATGAGAAAAATGATATCTGAAGCAGCGCTGCAAGAAGCACAAATGTTCAAATCATTTCGTATTGTCAACATAAAGCTTTTGTCACTTGTAGACTTATTCACAGTGGGAAGAGGAGCCAAAACCTTTACTCGAGTTCAATAAAAATATTACTCAAGCAGGAGTAAAAGTATGACTCCAAAAACAACTCCAAGAAGTACAGTTTCTTTAAAATGTACTACCCACCTCTGGATAATACATGTAATGATGAGCTAGCCTATTCTAACAACCAAAAACAAATGTTGCTAAAAACTGCTAGCTTGACAGTGATAAGCCTTCTTTTGGATATTATGCACTTACTCTACTGTCTGTGGTTTTACATTTTACCAAATAAAACTACCATTACTTTTTCCACTTCACACTCTTACCCTAAAACCATCGGTGACAGCATGCAGGAAGAAAACCAAAAGAAAAAATGTGACTGGGACTGACAAGTAAAAACATGAGACAATGTCAAAACTTTAAAGGGCCCATATTACGCTATTTTCTGATTTATGTTATAATGTTGTTTCCTCATCACAAACAGACCTGGAGTTGTGTTTTGTTTCATTCACACGTTTAACACACAAACCCTTAATATTTAGGCTGAGTTCTTCTCTCAAATGGAAAACACTCTGTTCCACCTTGTGATGTCATGTGGCAAATCAGGAAGTGCTACACTGTGTTTTTAAACTCCATAGACCTCCATTAGAATGATTTGGATCATTTCAGCTCTGAAACTGTCAATCTCTACTGCTCTAAACGTACAAGGAGCTGTTAACTACCATTACATGACATCACAAGGTGGAACATTGGTGGAGGTGGAGCATACTAATAATAAAGGTTTACTCAAAAATGTGTGAATGAAACAAAACACAAATCCAGGTATGTTTTTGAGAAGGTAACAGCATTATAACATGACTTAAAGCTCACAAGAGTCAGTTTTGTGTAATATAGGACCTTTAACAAAAATCATAAATTGAAATGTTTGCAGAGATAAAGAGACAGACATCTGGACAGGATGGACAGGGACAGTTCACCTTCACTGTGCAGTTGATGTAGGGATTCCCGCGAGGCAGCAGCCCAATGATCTGTGAACACACACATTAGGAAAGACATTAGATGAGATAGATATACTATAATAATGCCAAAGGAAATTCAGATCGCAAGAATGGAAGGACAATCTGGTTTGGCTTTAGTTCAAACAGGAATACGGCTGATAAAATTTTGGACAAAATATTAAGTTAGCTTAGGTTTGCGATTTATGTTTTAATAGTAGGATTCACTTTTTAAACATGTCCAGTGGCATTAATATTTGAGAGAAAGTTGAAATATGAAATACAAAACTAATAATGAATACCATGCATTTTAGAACAAGTCTAACTGATCTTGCCTAACCAGGAGGAAGATTACATTTCCTGTGCTTTCCTAGTTAAAGCTAATCAAAGGCTACTAGATACTAAACTTTCAAACTCAATTTTGATACTGTGGCCATACCCACTTTTTAAAGTCTGATCTCTTCAGATTTCAGAAGCTTAGCAAAGCTGGGCCTGGTTAGTACTTGGATGGGAGGCTGCTGGGAAAACCAGGTGCCACAGTGGGGCGCCAGTGGCAAAAACTGTTGTTGTATCCTTAGGCAACACACTTCACCCATGTTGCCGAGTATTGAATGTGGTTTTTGCGTGAGTGCGTTGTTGACGGTCAGAGGGGCCGATGCTGCAGATTGGCAGCTTCGCTTCCGTCAGTCTGCCCCAGGGCAGCTGTGGCTACTATAGTAGTTTAACACCACTGAGTGTGGAATGAATGAATAATGCACTGTAAAGCACTTTGGGTGTCATGAAAGGCTCTATTTAAATCAAATGATTAATAATTAATTAAGGAATTGACTAAACTCAACACCACATGGAAGATAAGATGCACTTTTTACTAAGAGAGAGTAATTTTCAAACACAAAATAATAGTACTTTCTTTGTGTTACCATGACGTTTGTTTTGATAAAGCTCAAAATGACACTACAACCACTGATATTTGCTCAAATGAGTATCTAGTTTCAATATTAGTTTTAATATCGATTAGTATCTGATTTTCGAGACTTTTGACAACCCTAAAATCTACTGTCTTTCAAGCCAATTATTTTAATGCAATTTCTCTCCCCTCCCTTTTCCTACTGTTTCAGCCATCCTCTGTCCATGTCTCCAGTAGCAGCAGAACCACCAACCTCCTCAGCCTCTCCTCTTCACCAATAACAGAGTCTAGGTCCTGGAGGCAGAGGCTCAAGCACCAAAAAAGCACCATTTATTGCACCTTCTTAGTTTATCCTTTTCTAAAATTTGAACAACTGATAACCAGTTTTATAATCAACTACAACTGCCAACTGACACGATCTGACAATATACTGAGGCTTGGGACAGGTGCAGTTAGATTCAAAGAAGATTTAAGGACATAATAGTAATGTTAAACTGCATTGTACTGTTTATTTATTACAGCCCATGTTTGTTTAGGACATAGTTACCTGGGATTATCCTGCACATAAAATGGTCTTCAGTATCGTTTATAGCAATATTTCCTGTGTCAGTATATAACACTTAAAGCCACAGTATGTAACTTTTTAGCCAAAATTGACTAAAATAAAAGCATGTTTTTTTCAATTGGGATGTTGTTATTGCATTCTAGTCTGGTCCCCACGCCCTACTTCACGTCTCAAGTTCAACCAAACATTCATTATTTCAGTGATGCATGTAAACCAGAGGAGCTCATTGGTCACCCATCATTTACAAACAAAATGACATTTCTCTCACCCCAGATACACCTCACATTATTTTAACAGAGTTAAGTGCTTCACTCATTGATTCTGCAGAAATCCATGATGTTTATTCAGTCAACTGTGATATTTGATTTGATATGGACCATGCCTGTCCCTGATTGGCTAATCCACCTGTCAATCACACCCATCTGCATCTATTGCATTGAAAAACATAGGAAAATATATGTCCTTACTGTGAGCGGGCTTGCATCTCCACAAACATAACTCTTATTTGACCTGGACGGGCCTCTTCCTGCTTGTTTCCATGGAAATGTTCCTTTTGGCTATAATCTACAGTATGGCATAAAAAATGTTTCGTGCTGCTACTCTGTATATGGTGTTTTAATAGCATTATCTTTTGTTCCTAGTCAGTTTTGGCAACTTTAGTGCAAACTAGGTACATCTGCATCTTTTTGGTCAAAAACGCCTAAATCTCAGTCTGTGCTGCCTTCAGTGTCCACTGCAATTTCAAGTAGTTGGTGATATCACACAAGACTGCCCTGCTTACAGACAGTTGTTTCTGATTACAAACACCTGGCTGCAGGGGTGGAGTTTAAATGTTTGACCAATCACACTGTTCCTTATACCCCTCGAACCCACCCCTCTTCCTCTCACTCTTTTCTTTAGTCCTCCAGGTACTGCCCAGTTTAGCAGCTCTATTTAAAATGTGGTTGTAGGCAGAGTTTAGGTGTTTAGTCACACTTTGTCATGTGGATTTGAACATTTCCTGTGTTTACCCTGTTGAGTTTGAGCAGAACACAGGGCTGGCCGTCGGCGTAGCCGAAGCTGGTGTCAGAGTATCCGGAGCAGGCCTTCAGTGAGCCCCTCTTGAAGCTGCAGACCTTCTTCTCCTCCACGTCGTCCTGGAGGAAGTACTTCCCTTGGACACAGTCCTGCATGTTCTGCTCCTGAAGAGTGTCATTGTATCCTGAGAGAGATGAGACATGTTTTATGAACTAAACAACAATAATTATAGGTAAGGCATATAAAATGTAGAAAGTAGTAAACATAAAGAAAAAGAAAACATTAAATGAGATGGTGTATCCAACCTTTTAACTGGCAGTGTAAATTGACAGACAAAAACTCATTGCAGTGTAGAGACAAACAATTGTGGAAAAACATCTAATCAGTGATATACACATCCCTGTGTGGGATAGAAGGCCATTTTAAGTGGGTGCAAGTGTGAAGCCTTATAGTTGCATCTGAACTTTGAAGCTAGCAGCAATTGTTTTTAGCCTTGTTAGAACTGCTTCACTTCCATAGACTGTACATACAAGTGGACATAGCTAACCCGCTAGTCGCCACGTTTCAAATAGGAAGTGATCAGGGGCGTGCTTCCGGCTCCATCGACTCACTTATTTTGGTTTTAAAATTTTCATATTAACCCGCTCTACATGATCCTGGTATTTTTCTTTCACTATTGTGTCCGTAAATCAAGATATGGACATTAATAACAGACAAATCAGCCGCCTTCTTTCCCAGAGGTCGCTCCCGCTAGCGTTAGCAACAGATTTGACTGACAGCATTGCTAAGCGCCCGCTCCCTGCTAAACCAGCAGTGTGAGCAGGAAGGGGCGTTACCTTCAACAGCCTCACTCCTTGGCTCTTTGGTTGCTATGATACTCTTTGGTTGCTGTGATACAAATATGGAACTCGGCTCCTCGATGAGCCTCATTTGACTCGAGCCGAGCGCTATGGGTGACGTCACACTCACTTAGTCCACTTCTATGTTCACTCCTCAGTATGACTGCAGTACTTGTGCCCTCTGCTTATACAATTATTTAAGCTGTAAAACGCAGAATACCAAGGTTTAGGTGTCAGTGAATAGTTCCAAACGGCTGTGAAATGCATTATACTGGCCCTGTATTAAATGCCAGTACTGTTTTATGTTAAGGGAGCAGTGTGCATATATTTGATAAATGAGGCCATTGTGAACAGGCACTTTTACACAAGAGTGCATTGCAGATTTTTTCGTGAGAACACTCTCTGCTCAGTAAGGGCTATCTTTGTGTTTTTTTCCACTAAGCAGGATCATTCCCAAGTCCTCCATTCAAAACCAGTCAGCTAACCTTGTGTCGCTATCCACTTAACTACTTTTTGGTAAATGTTGTAGTACATTTTTATCTGCATTTATTGTCCATTGCCTGGCATAATGGTATCTTTTGTATTTTTATACACAGGGATATCAGTCTGGTCCCCACGCCCTACTTCACGTCTCGAGTTCGACCAAACATTCATTATTTCAGTGACGCATGTAAACCAGAGGAGCTCATTGGTTACCCATCATTTACAAACAAAATGACCTTTCTCTCACCCCAGATACACCTCACATTATTTTAACAGAGTTTAGTGCTTCACTCATTGGTTCTATCCATCCAAATCCATGATGTTTTTTCAGTCAACTGTGATATTGTTTCCTATCTTTTTTCCAGCCATATTTGATTTGATATGGACGGACCACGCCTGTCCCTGATTGGCTAATCCGCCTGTCAATCACACCCATCTGAACTTAGGGAGATTTGCCGGTGACCAGACTCACATCTTCATAAAGTACTGAAGAAGTGTGCATCCTGGATCCCAGGCAATGTTGTCCATATACTATACACACATTGTTCTATTTAGTATGAAGCTTCATGCATTTTGAGTAGGGCTGAACGATTTATGAAGAATATCTAGCTGTGATTTTTCTGATAGGCATTGCGATTAGATTTGCATGGAGGAAATATTGTTACTTCAAAAACTGCTGATTTGCGAATTGTATCCATCCAGATTGAATGATTCATCTTTCAGCCCTAATTTTGATCTTATTGAAATTAAACTAGAGAATTTTTCACTGGGCCTATTTTCAATCCTTATTTCAGTTTTTTTCCAGTGCTTTTTTCCATTCTTATAGTATTGAAGCTGTTCACGTACTTTCCTGTTTCCACACTGCAATTTGCCCATTAAGAAATCACTAAGAAGAACTCACTAATTAACTATTCTACATAAATGAGCCCTTTTTTTTGCATTATCTGGTACATTAGCCCGCTACATCTGTCCGCTTTCAATTATCTATTTAAAAATGTAAAATTGCATTGGCACAAATCCACTCCATGAAGGTATTATGTCGGATTTGGTGCAAGGCCAGCAGCAATATAGCTACAAAATTTAGCGTTAATTGTCCTAAAACGTTTAAATCTTAATGATTTTCTTACATACAGGCAATGCGATTACAAATGTGGCTAATTCATTGTCACGCCAAGATTTTAACGGTTTCAAAAAATATATTATTGTACGATTCAATTCACAGTGCATATTTTAAACACATCCTGGAACATTAATATTTGAGAGATTACTGAAACATGAACTGCTAAACTAATGCAAGAATCACAAGCATTTCTGAGCATGTAAACAGCTCGGGATCGAACTCCAAAAATGCAATGTTTGTAGCAAAATCTGCCATGTTGCTGCCCCGGCAAAATGCTCATAGACATGCATTTGCCAAAACTATGTCAAAAGAGCCGTGGAACAACCCAGAAAGCTGGTGGTTACTTACGCCTAAATTCTGTAGTTAAAGGAGACTTTTTATAGCTTTAAACCATGGTATAGTTGTTTCCCCTTCTGTTACCCTCTTGAAGTTGTCTCTGTACTTTCGTTCTCCAATTTTATTTTCTTAATCGGTGATATGTGCAGGATTCAGCAGCGTTGCGTAGCCATTTTGCCAATTTTTTTTTTTATTTGCTTCATGCTAACGTGATCTGCAGCTATCCATGTGAGGGGCTGACAGCTGTGTGGGTCTTTGTTGTAATGACGGCAACGTTTACGGCGACAAGTGGGAATCGGCTCCCATTGGGCTCCGCAATTTACCAACCAGGATGTCAGCGGGCTTGTTTCTTTTATTAAATCGTTTTAGATCAATATCTAAAATGTCCAAAATGTAACAGAATGACCCACGGGTATCATAGATTAGAACGATATAAGCGCAATATGTCTTCTTTAAATAATTAATATAAACTCTCCATTGATTTAAAGATGCAGTTTGTAACTTTTCTGATGGAGGATCCGCTACCTGGCTTGTTTCCATGGAGTTGTTATTGTTCCACAGTGAGACATTAACTTTCACTATCATGCATTTATTCATACAAAACAGTTACATAGTGCAGCTTTAACATTAGGCTAACAAAAAATTATATAATGTATGACAACATAATCCCTGAGAGATCTAAACTACAGTATTGGTTCGTTTTTATACTTTATACATTATAAGGTGCTGTACCTGATTTTTACTGTCTTAAAAACGTGAAAAAACAGAACTAATTCATTTTAAACAGTTCGTAGTGGCCCAAAGTTATTCCTCACTTACCTTATGCATTCAGAGTATCCCAATTATTCACCGCAATGAGTTTATAAGCGCTTTTCACAAATTTCAGAGGCCAGAGCGTAGTCTTGCCGAAAAAAAAACACTTCATTAGATGCAGACAGCATGCAGTGGACATATTTTCACCTCAAGAGCTGCTTATACAATAAATCTGTGCTAGGGCAAGACAGATTTTGCTCGAATACATGGGGGAAAAATCAGGTACAGGGCCTTTTATTAAGACCTCTGGATATTATATTACGTAAATAATGACATTACCCCTAATTTCAAACAATAAACATAGCATTTTCCATTATCCAGTCACACCCCACTAGAGTAAAGTAGCTAAGTGCACTTACGCTGCAGAACAGACTCCAGCTGTGAGACGTAGCCACTGTACTTGCTGGGGTCCGACTTGGAGAATGTGATCTCCATAGTATTAGGGCGGATCACCATGCCTGGAAATAAAGGAAGAGTTGAGAAAGAACAGTCTAGGGCTGTAGGCCTTTAGTCGTTTAGTCGATTAATTAGTTGATGGCGTCTTAGTCGACCAAATTTTGTATTATTCGACTAATTACGTTTTTAGAGTTTAAGGATTTATATGGGACAACACCAGATAGGAGAATGTATGGTGTGTGTTAGCTGATGACTGGGGAGTTAATATATCTGTTTACATATAAATACACCATTTCCTAGTTCTGTTTGAATAGTTGATTTGGCATGAACTCCCATGCACTTGTAGTCTCGTGAGTGCAGTTTGGCTCAGATACATATTAGAATCATTATAGTGTTGATAGTTGAGTGGACTAATGGGTCGACAGGACATCTATTTAGTCGACTAAAGAAATTCCAGTACCGTCAACAAAATAGTGTAAAACTCTTAAACATAGATCTTGAACTCAGAATAGATCAGAATAGACTCGATACAAACAGCACATCATTGTAAATAAATAATGTATGCTCTAGAGGAAACCTGATTTGAAACTACATTATCAGTTGTACATAATGACACATTTCAGTAATACAATTTATATTACTTCAGATACTTTGCAGCTGATGTCATCATCATTCAAACTGGAGGCACTGCTCTCTGAAGCTCTGCTACTCAGGTTAGACTTTAATCTGAGCTTTATTTTACCACAGTCTGAGGTAAAACTACAAAGGTGAACTGAACTTATTTGTGCTGTTCAACAAGTCCCTCTCAAAGTCCCTCTCAAATCAGCATTAGCCAATAGTTTTTCACTTAGTTACTCTCACCATTTCTGTTAAAAATCAAACACCTAAACAGGACCATGAATGCTTGTATTGTTCACAGGCTCATGAAAATGTGTTGTTTAAATCCATTTTGTATTTTTTCTTGAGTTTTCAGACATCTTATCAGGCTGTGTCACCATGGTAACTGCTTAACATTTCACCATAAACATCCATGCAAAACACCCCCAGTATGATGTCACTGCAAATGTCACTGCAAAGTACCAATATTACTTCAAGCTCTGATAGTTAGTTGGCCATATTCTGTCCTGATTTGGTCCAATTTGTCTTTAAGATAATTGCATTTCAAATTCATTAACATTCCATTATTTGATTATTTAAAACCATATTTACTGTATTTTCCGGAGTATAAGCCGCACCAGCCAAAAAATGCATAATAATGAAGAAAAAAACATATATTTCACATATAAATCGCATCGCATTGCAGTATAAGTCGCACCTCTGGCCAAACTATGAAAACAGTGCGACTTAGTAGTCTGGAAAATACGGTACACAAAAAAACATAATTTTCATTCAACTTGTGTGTTTAGCTGCACAATATTGGAACAGAATGAAGCCCTCCTTTCATTGCTGCTGAGTAGGCCTATGGTAAAAAAGACGAAATTAACTTGAATGCAATAAACTTACAAAAATATAAAATGTGAGATCACCATAAACTAAACTCTCACTAACCAATCTCTTTCTCTGTTCATGTTGGCTGACCCCACCCACCCTGCAGAAGATCACCAGGCTTTAAAGTGGGACTAAACACCTACAACCACATAAAATAACAAATAAAGCTGCTAAACTGGACAGCAGCTGGAGGACTAAAGAAAAGAGTGAGAGAGAGGAGGGGCGGGGGTCTAGAAGGAACAGTGTGATTGGTCTAACAGGTATCCACACTTCAAACTCCGCCCCTGCAGCCAGGTGTTTGTTATCAGAAACACCTGGCTGTAATCAGGGCAGTCTTTTGTGATGTCACCAACTACTGGAAATTGTGTTTAATGTAGGCTAGCTATTTTATTAGTGCATTATAATAGAACATTTTTGGTGTAGGCTAGATTTACTGTCTTACTTATTAATTGTAGTCATCACTAGTTTTGTAGTTTTACATTGGTGGTTTTCATATTCTTGAATGTCAGACTTCCATGACGGGGTAAGAGACATTTATTTATTTATTTATTTATTTCAACAGATTATTTTTTCAGACCAAGGTTTAGTTTGTTTTCATACCTGACAGTTTTGACTGCTCACTAGCGCTCTTCCTCAGAGTGGTCACGTGATGTTGCTGTGACTTGTCCGGTCAGATTTAAACAGGTTTTGGCGCTGTCTTCCTACCGGTGGAGGCAGGACGACAGCGCCATCTGCAGTCTGACTTTTTCAGGACAGTATCCCAGGCTTTGTATTTATCATGTGTACAATTTCTTTGCAAAAGTGTGGAGATTTTTTGCCATTTTCATGTAAGAAGGTCAGATTTGAGCCGTAAAGGGTAGAATAAATAACTTCTATGGCTGATTATTAGTTCACTCTGATGTTCATTTGTTGCAGCTGATGCTTTCTAATAGGCCTGTCACGATAATCACTATATCGACTTATCGTTCAACATATGAAGCTGGAACAATATTTTTTGGGGGTCAGTATTTATTGTGTGTACTTTTTCTTTGCACTACTGGAAAATTTTTGGTTATTTTTTGGCTGACCAGATTTAAGTGGTTGAATTAGTAACATACACGTGTTTCATTTAAGTGTTTCGTTTAAAAAAATAATAATAATATTGTAGAGTTAGAATAGTTTTGTGGTTTAAATCTGCACTTGGGTTTTTGTGTCAGTGGCATAAATTAGTTTCAATATTATCATTTATCGTCTATATCTACTTAATGATGCAGTATATTTAAAAACTGGTTTACTGGGACGATCCTGCTTTGTGTCAGTGGCATAATAATACAGAATTTCTCATCTGTCTCACTGTTTCTCTCTCTCACCTGGGGAGGGCACACGGTCCCTGTATCTGGGTACGTAGTCGTCCAGGGTCAGCAGCATCACCCACATGGTCAGAGCGAACATCCCGGCCAGGAAGCAGTAGAAGACCAGGTAAAAGAGGAGGATGAGGGCTGAGGAGGGAGGGCAGAGGTGAGTGAGGCTTCATCTATAATTAACACAGGACCAGTGCTTTCAATACACGTCCCCAGAGAAGGCCCATGTCACCGGGCTGCCATGCCGGATCAAAGTGTGGCTCCCAAAGCTGAGTAAGCCCTGACAAAGGTTATGTTCTGACAGCGTATGGGGATTCAGTGTGATTGACAGTTCTGTTTTGGCTGTAGACTCAATACTTCTTGTAGCTGAATATAAAGTAGAGCTTATACTTCTCAAATTGTGGTAAGAGTGGCAATAGTTGAAGTACATTTGGTGGTATGCAGTACTCTGGGGTTTCACTTGGTTTGGTCTTAGTTTAGTCTTGGTGTAGATTTGGTTTACTATTGTTTTAGTCTTTATTTGGTCTTGGTTTGGTCCAGGTTTAGTCCTAGTTTGGTCTTGGTTTGATCTGGTTTAGTATCGTTTGATCCTGGTTTAGTTCTTATATAGTCCTGGTTTAGTCTTGGTTTGACCATTAATTAGTCCTTGTTTTGTCTTGGTTTGGTCCTGGTTTTGTCCAGGTTGGGTCTGGGTTTGGTCTCGGTTTTAGTCTTGGTTTAGTCTTAATTTGGTTCAGATTTAGTCCTGATTTAGTCCTGGTTTGGTCTTGGTTTGGCCCCTGTTTGTTTCAGGTTTAGTCCTGGCTTAGTGCTGGTTTGGTCCAGGTTTAGTTCTGGTTTAGTTTTGGTTGGGCCCCGATTTCATCTTGGCTTAGTCTTGGTTTGGTCTTAGTTTTGTTCTGACTCCTGGTTTGGGTTTAGGTTTAGTCCAGGGTTAGTCCTTGTTTAATCCTGGTTTAGTCTTGGTTGGGTCCTGGTTTGGTCTTGGTTTGGTATTGGTTTGGTTCTGACTCCTGGTTTGGTCCTGGGTGGACTTAGTCTTGTTTTGGTCTTGATTTAGTCCTTGTTTAGTCTTACTCAATTATTTTATGTTTTACAGACCACTTTTTTGGTTTATTTTTGCAATTTGCAAAACATTTGCAACTGTTGCCAAAATAGGCGTCACCTTGACATTTTAAAGAAACAGATCTAAACAGTTACTCTAAACATAAAAGTATTTGCTTACAATTCTTATTTTTCTTTCATTGTCCAAACTGTTACGATGAAAGTATTTTGTCCAGATAACGAACTCTCCCTCGGCCATATATTGACCATGGGGCAGGAGACTGGAGCTGTGGTGAAGTGTCCAGGGCTCCACTCAGCCTAAGTGGTCTCAGTGTTTTTACAGTAACACGCCACATAAACATTTACAGGCAGTGTACTGTGTGTGCACCTGCTCACAGCCTACAACGCTCCATTAAATATGGATGATTTAAAGCCCAGACTTCAAAACAGGGATTGCCTTCTAGTATGCAGTGATTCACATGCCACTTTATCCTGGCTGGGGATTGGCACAAACTGTAAGCTGTATTGTGATTGGAGTTCCCATTAAAGGGGACATAGAATGTAAAGTTGACTTTTATGAGCTTTTAACCATGTTGTAATGGCTGTAATAGTGTTCTCTTGTCATTAGTCGACTCAGAGTTGTATTTCATGCATGTTTAAGTAATCCTGTATTGTCCTGCATTTGAGACTTGAGCGCTCAGAAAGTAGTTTCACCTACCCCCTATCCCTGCCCACAGCTCTGAACTTGCTTGTGATTATTACCCAAAACCCAGACTCCAGGTCGTACATGTAGGGTGAAAAATGTAGTGTAGCCATTTGTCATTTCTAAAAACAAGTAAATGAAAATCTGCTAGAGTGGAATTTGACTATGAAGGGGCGGGGCATATCAGTTTATGCAGTTTTTAACAGGAAGTTGATGGTCTTGTTTCTATTATTAAGTCATTTCACATCAATATTGCAGTTATTAATGAACAAAATATAAACTAATGATCTACATATATAATTTAATACCAAGTACCCCCCAAAAAATATAATGTAATGTCTTCTTGTTAAAGCTTGTCATGTCCACACTAGAATGTTGAGGAATTTGCATTTTTTGTCGCAGTTTCTCATTCAGTTCTTCTGTCAGTAAGCTCTGACCAGAGTCACAGAGGGTAAAGGGAGGTCTAAACTCTGTCATTGATATATGACTAAGGGTATATTCTTCACAATTACTGCTCGTCATTGATACAGGTCCATATCAATGCAAACTATCAGTTGTAGTGCTTATTATGGCTCTCGTTGCATGACACTACATACTGCATATACAGTGGGACTATATATATGGTGTGTAATGTGTGTATATGACTGTGACTGTTTAATGGAATGCATTAGTATAAATGTGTTCACCTTTACCACTGCAGTATGATGAGGCTCTCCTCTGATTGCAGATACTGTTCTAGCACAGAGCACCTTTACAGGCTGTGTGTATTGATGCTGCAGTGACAGCTGATGTGCCATGTCTCATCTGTACCACAAAGACATGCACAGACAAAGACACAGTGCTTTTTTTCCATCTAATCCCGTCCTTAGAGACAGGCCTCCCTGCACATGCCTGGATCCTGGAGTGCCACTGCAGAGCTGAGAGCATCTGCTGCCTCATGCCTCCAACACATCTGATTCAAAATGGTTCTGCCCTCTAAAAACCATGGACCCCTGCTCCCCGCGCCGCACACCCCCCGCTCTGCCGCCGCTGCCTCACGCTCTCCAGCCGTATCCCACAATGCACCTGCCCGGCTTGCGTGCACAGAAAGACGGGGAGAAAGAGGAGAGAGGGAATCCCATTTGACCTTGACAGGCATGCTAATGTGGGCGGCCATGCAACTGCAATGGAGCATCCCACTCCACAGCAGCACAGGGGCCCAGCGCAGCCCGCAGTCACCGCCACGGCTGTGAGGAGTGGGCTCTGTGAGGGGAGGCTCTGCTCACGTCCCCCCTGTGCAAACGACTGGCGCATCATTAGCACTGATCAGGTAGAAGACTGACACTTTGTCTTTGGAAGCATTCTGTGTCCAAAGCCCCGAGCCGCACAGAGATGTCCTGTATGAATCACTCCACAGCCACATTAGGGAGAGCCAATGGCCGGTGCTGTTACAATGGCTTACTCATGTCATTGACTACACATAATGGCTCATCTTTCTCATGAAATTCCCCCATCCTCACATGTCAGAAGACCAGTGAAAAGCCGCTGCGTTTTTCCTCTCCCATCCCGTCTGAAAAGGTGATCGCACCTTTAAAAATGGCAGAAAATGACCTTTTGTCCCCTCAGTGCTGAGCCAATGACTAGGGCCTGTATTACATAAATGTATGGGCATTGCTAAGAGGATGGTTAGGTAATAGCTGCACATATCTTTCTGTCATATCTAGACTATAGATGTGTGATTGGTTATGACTCATTTGAATGGGAAATGCGAGCAATGCGGCAAAACGCCGAGGGTGTCTTTAGAAAAAGGACAGATTCACCAGCGCAGGCTCGCCACCTTGGTGTAGGCCACCGGTTCTGCGCTATTCTGAGAAAATTGTAGCTTGAGGTGAAAACGTGTAGCGGTAATTGGAGGCAATGAATGAACGGGAGAGGCTTACCCCAGCTGCTGGCCGTGCGACCCAAAAGCTCTCCAGTTCTGGGGTTATAGATGGAGTCCTTCCAACTAGACGTGTTCTCCTTGTTGGCGGGTTTGTCCTCGGTGCTCGCCATGGTGATTCTCCTCTGATTTTGGTCCTAAATCCTGGCGTGGCTTGGTGGTTTTTTGGTGCGCCTGTCCGTATCCCGTTGGACTAGAATGGTGAAAAGCGCGCAGCGGGGGGATGCGATGGAGGCGAAGGAGAAGCCGGCGAGTGGTCGGATCAATGGTGGGGAATAAGTGGGCGGCGTAGAGCGAGGCAGCAAGCAAAAGGAGATACGCTCTCGGCTGGAACAAAAAAGGAAAAAAAAAAGTAGCGAGGGAAGGAGAGGAAGTGGAGAGAGTCGGTGACGTCCTCACACGAGAAGCGCCGTGGCAGCTGATGCAGTGCGAGAGGATGGATGTGCATTGGCTAATGATCTGGAGACGCTCGCAGACGCAACGTTACGCGCAGAAATTATAAATAGAGCGCACGTTCTGGTACTGCCCGTCAGTTTTTATATCGTGACAGCGCTGAGGTTTGAGGAGCAGCGAGGGGATAGGATTTAGGGAGGAGGAGGAGGAGAGGAGAGGAGTGTCTGTGGGAATTTGTGGAGTAGGTTCATTAAGGCGAAGAGGAAGATGGATCAAAAGATGCGAGGAAAACGAAAGGAGAACGGTGGAAGAGAGGAGAGATGAATGAACCAGGGAAGGTAGCTTTGAAGGATACAAGGAGGGAGGAAGGGAAGGACTAGGCCTAGAAAACAAGACAGATGGAAGCAACGTAGAAAGGATGAAGGAGGACGAGAAGAAAGAATGCAATAGCATGAAAGACTATTCCAAAAGGAGGAAAGGAAATAAGGATGGAAGGTACTAGGAAGAAATGATCAATACTATATGCTTCTAAGCTTTGCCTTAATTGGATGAACACAGGTCTAAACCAGGGCTCAACTCAAACGGGATTAAGCCTAAGTCTGAGTAGGTTAGGATTAGTTAGCCAAAGCAAACAAACTCGACTCTAAATGAAAGCTTGTGTTAAAATGTCAAAACAAATTCCTCCAAATTAATATGATTTAAAATGAAATGCAGCAGGTATAAGTTGGGTGTATAAGTGTATATTTTTGGGCTACTATTATCCTTTAGCAAATTGTTGTTTTTTGGAGGACACTCTGCTGCAAACTTGGTGGTAATATGCTGTAATAAAAGTAGCCTAATTATTATTATTGACTAAGACAATATATCAAATGGTAAGGTTTATTTTTATCATTTTACTTAAAAAAAACAATAACCATAGACCACTTTGTTACCCCATTTCATAGCAGCCAACATGAAGTACTATGACAGTTATCCACAAATGATTTTAAAGGCAAAGTAGCACCAATTACCACAATGTTGCAAGAAACCTTTTACTATAAAATGTAAAAATGTGATTAATTATTTGAGGATAAGACTGGCACAGTGAATGCTTCAGCCTGCACTCTGCTCTGTTGTTAGGTAGGTCCGACATTGTGGCCC
>KN475523.1:0-16367 GCA_000787095.1 Periophthalmodon schlosseri | reverse complement strand
GGGAAAGAGGGAGATGGAGGAGAAAGTAGTGAGGGAGAGAGATGTAAAGAGAAGAGGAAAGGGAGAAATAAGTGGGATGAGGAGAATGGAGGGATGGACAAAGGGTGGAGAGCAAGAGAGGAGGAGGGAGAGAAGGCAGAGGGGAGTGGAAGGGGAGTGAGAAGGGAGAGAGGGAGAAAGAATGAGGAGAGAGAGAGGAAGAAAGATGTAAAAAGAAGAGGAAAGAGGGAGAAAGAAAATGGAGAGAGGAGGGATGATAAGAGAGGGAGGGTGGGAGGAGGGAAGGAGGCATAGAGGGAGGGAGAGAGAAAAAGAGAAGGAGGGAGAAATGGCACGAGAGAGGAGTTCTGAAGGTGTTTTCAGATTTGACACAGCAGATGTTCAGTCAATATGTCATCAGATCAGAGAGAAGTGAGCGAGAGGGTCGTAAAAGAGACTATAGGGCCAAATAGTGTTGGACTGACCTCATTTTTTTTGCTCTAAATTAGTTAATCAAATTTGATTCTTTTTTTCTCTATAGTAATAGTGTAAAGTAGGGTTGTCAAAAATCAGATATTAAAACTAGTGTCGAAACTAGATACTCATTTAAGCAAGTATCAATACTGAAAAAAAAATTTCCATGGAGATGTTACTGCTTTGTCTGGAATGCCTCACTCCTGTCTAGAAGACAGGAAGTACTTTGTTGAAATTGAAAACTGTGTCTCAAATTACATGGCTCTGACCTGTGGGGTGCCCCAGGGGTCAATCCTGGGACTCTTTTTGTTCAAGTCTACATGCTGCCGTTAGGCCAGTTAATACACAGCAACAATGTGTCCTACCACAACTATGCACATGACACTCAGATCTGTGTCTCACTGGCAGCAGGTGAATATGGACCAGTGGATTCCCTCTGCCACTGCGTCCAACAGATCAGTTTGTGGATATAAAACAACTTTCTCCAGCTAAACTCAGACAAGACTCAAATCATAGTCTTTGGCCCAGAGGAACAGAGAAAGTCACCTCCAGTCTCTCGCTCTCTGAAACCTTCAAATCAGGATAGGAATTTCGGGGCAAGCACTTGTACACAATAAAAGTCTGTGGAATAACAGCACATTAACTTTTACATTTTAAACGTTTGTGCCCTTGTAAATAACATAAGGCCTGTGCAATTAATCAAATTTGAACCAAATCAAGACCCAGTTGTTTCAAATTTCGAGGTTCAGACTTTGGAGAGGGAAATTTGAATATTTTTTGGTCTTAAATGGCACTGATTAAAAGTCTGTCTTGTCTATGTTTATGAAATTAAGAATAAAAGCAATTTTCATTTTTTATAAGAAAAATTCTAATCTGTCAATGCAAGGAAAAAATCGTGATATTTTTTATGCCATATCCAGGTGATAGAGTAGCCAAAAATTGCACTCAAGTAAGAGTAACGTTGCTTCAAAATAATATTACTCAAGTAGAAGTACAAATAGAAATTACTCAAGTAATTAAAAAAGTATTTGAGAAAACCACTACTCAAGTAAGAGTGACTTGAAGAGTAACTGTTGGGACGTAACATCTGATTTATAATTTTGAAGGACAAAACATTAAATAATGCACAAAAACTGGTGCTTTCAAAGGATAGACACAAAAATTTGGAAAAAAAATACATTATATCTTGAAGGAGTAGTACAAGAAACACAAATGTTCAAGTCATTTCATATTGTCAACTTAAAGCCGCTTGTAGACTTAGTCACAGTGAGAAGAGTAACCGAAAGTTTTGCTCAAGTATGAGCACTATTACTTCAATAAAAATATTACCCAAGTAGGAATAAAAGTGTGCTGCTAGAAAAGTACTCTGAAAATGTAATTTATTTCAAAAGTTGCTCAAGTAAATGTAACTGAGTAAATGTAACTGAGTACTACCCACCCTTCCCTAAATATCATGTATCCTAATATATCCTGTCTCATCTCATTCAGACATATATGAACAGAAGGGTGTGTGGTGATCTCTCTGTGACCGAGTACCTCGACTCATCTTGGGCTGTGTTTTTCTGCTCTGCTGCTCTTCGCTTCCACCATCCCGGAGCTCGCATCATCTGGGCCAGTCGTGTCGCAGCCAATCTCCCTCAAGGCTGTCCGACCACTATATGTGAACCTTAGAAAAAATGTGCAATAAATGTTCTTAATAATGGACAAAAATATGTGAATGAATCTAAAATGTGGTTACAATTAAATATCGACTTACCCAAATGCAATGATAATCTCCAAACAGTGCCACAAGCTATGATGTATTCAGTGAAGTATAAAGTATAGGAAGAGGTCAACCGAGTACAAGCTGTTCTGATGCTATATAGAGCAAAATGCGTATAAATAGTCCAAATTTAAATAAAAAATACTGGTTATAAAGGAAATCTGTTAACATATATTTACTGTAAGTCCCCAAAAAGCATGTAATCATGTTATATAAGAAGAAAATAAAAAATAAAAAACTTACAGTAATTATTTTAGTAGGGATTATATATACATATACACATATGTACACACACATATATATATATATATATGCGCAATTTTTTATATATGCAATTTTGACACACACTGTATATTTTACTAGTCAAAATGGACAAAACAGGAACAAAAGCCCAAAGCTGTTCTAGCGCTAAATTAAGACGCATTCCATGAAATACATATAGTTAGAAGGATTATGTTTATCTAAATATATATATAAAACAGTACTCTATATATAACCGACCCGCAAAACAATATTTAACACATGTTGAACATTAGCCACAGTCAAATCTTTTTTAGTTTTTTATTACATACAATTATTCTTACTTTCCAGTCTTGTTAGGAAACACTGTCATTTTACAGTTGAAACTCTACAAATAGTAAATTGTAACATTCCATACATATTTTATTGTATTTGACATTAAACAGAGACACAGGGTAAACCGCGCTAATCATTTGTCCGTATGAGTGAAGTGCCTTCAGACTGACAGTGGTGTTATTTCTCATCTACAGAACAAGTGTGAATCAATTATGGCTCCTTATTAGCATGTGCCATGTGGTTGCTATGGTAAATTCAGCAGTTTTACAAAGCTGCAGAGCCAGACGACAGTGCCCCTGTGAGGAAACTAAAACAGTGGTATAAAATGCTGTTTAAAGTGGGACTAAACGCATAAACTCTGCCCACAACCACAATGCAAATAGAGCTGCTAATCACGGGCAGCACTTGAAGGGGGAGGAGGGGCGGAGTTTAGAGGTATAACGAACAGTGTAATTGGTCTAACAGGTATCCGCACTTCAAACTCCGCCAGGTGTTTGTAATCAGAAACACCTGGCTTTAATCAGGGCAGTCCTGTGTGATGTCACCAACTACTGGCCACTGAAGGCAGCACACACACATTTTTTATTGTTTTTGACCAGAAAGCTGCAAATTTACCTAGTTTACCCTAAAATGACTAGGAACAGTAGCTATAAAGATGCTATTAACCATCATATACACAGTTAAGTAGCAAAAAAAGTGGATTTAGTGTTTAGTTCCACTTTAATGTAAAAAGGCACCTGAGAGTTGTCATGTATTAAGATATAGATAGTACCTGCATAAAGTGCCATTCTAGGCTTGGTCTTGTAATATTATTGGAAATTAACTTTTACTGGATTTTATTGGACCTTTTTTATAAAGACTCTATTCAAAGACATCAATACAAATTTAAGTGTATTGTACCAATAGACAACATATAATACAACTACAAATACTTTCCTAGTAATTTGTGGAAAAGACATGACAAGCAGCATGGCATCAGGTCCAAGTAGAGGGATTTTAGGCACAAAATACTCCTATAAATGTTGTTTTTTTGTTCTTAGGTACAATATATATATATATATATATAAAATGCCCTGCTATGAAAAACATATGACACATAATGTACTTTCAATAGCTTTGGTCAGTGTAATGGTGTGAACCACTGCTACAATGGTCTGAAAAGTTTCAAGTTTATCTTTCCTATTTGACTATGAAACATTAAAAACATAAGCAGGGTTAAGATGCACGGATTGACTGCTATGGATAAAAATATAATATAAATGTGTAAACCCCCACCGCTGTTAGTATTGTTTGTTTTTTTCTATAGTTTTCCTTCAGTTTCACCCCCTGTAACAAGCCATTATGATGCATGTGCCATTTTTATTAATAATACATTTTAAGGATACATTGTATATATTAGGCGCCTTTTTGACACTCAAGGTCACTTTATGAGTATTATTGATATATTATTGTTTAAAATACTAAATACTAACTATTATGTTCTAGTTTTGTAAGGGTTTTAGTAAAAGTGCTACATTAGATTACCCTGGAGTTAGCTCTGCACACTCATGCACATTTAGAATATGACAAGGCATGAGACTTGAATTTTAGTGACTTACAAAAATATCTTTTTTTGTTTGTGTCGCTCATAGAAACTAAATATAAAACCATTGGTGGTTTTCAGATTCGACAGTGTGACGACGACATTGTACTTTAATGTTAAATATCCCCAAAGAAGATTCACAAATGTTGAACCTGATCATTTCTATAGAGGTTATGCAGTGACATCATTTTATTTGAAAAATGCTCCTCAACATTCTGACTGAGTGGCACTGAGGCAGAACTATGGGCAGCACAACAGACAACATGTGTTTCTTTGCTTTTTTTGTCCTAATTTTTGTCCTAATTTTTAGTTCAAATTAGCTTTATACAGCAACATGGAAACTGAAAGTAGTTTCTTTGCTGCTGTGACTGTGCAGAGCTTAGCCATCTTGTTAGCTAACGACAGGAGGAGATAAAGGACACTTCAGCTCGTCCCACAATATCCTCAACACATGGACTCAGAAACATGTTACTTAAAGAGAGAAAAAGTCCAGTTCTTTCACATTTTAGATGTGTTTTGAGCTTTTACAGAAGAAAATGTAATTCCTGACCATTGACACTCATATAATGTTTCCGCTCACTCTAAAAATTCAGAATGTTGTGATGTCGTCTGCATAACTATTGGTGACTAAACCAATGTTGCAAGTTTATTAGTTGCATTATTGAGGTTAAGGCACACTTTATTGTCCCCATAGGGAAATTTGTCCTCTGCATTTGACCCATCCTTCAGTGCCGCTGGGGCACTTCATCAGGAGCAGTGGGCGCTGCAGTGCTGTGCCTATGGTGCAAATTTTTGTGTGAGGGAAACCGGAGTGCTCTCCCCTAACACAGGGAGAACATGCAAACTCAGCATAGAAAGGTCTAAGTGACCTGGAAATCGAACCCATAACCTTCTTACTGTGAAGAGTAAGTGCTAGGCACTCGGCCACAGTGCCGCCTATTACATATAATCATGTCACCTGAAATCCAACAGTAGAGTCCCACCTGCCAGTATTTGATATGATATATAAAATGTATTATTATAAAATACTTCATCTACTCTCAAGCATATGTCAATATTTTCTTTTCTGTAATTTTTAACAATAAGAATAATACCATTTACTTTCCAACCTTCTATTCACTAAAATCACTAACCCTTTATGTATTTCTCTGTAAGTTCATCACAACCTCATGATATCATATGGATTTGAATTATCTGAATTGTAGCCATGCTGAGTCCCATCTAAAAGTCACCATTAATACATACCCATATTCAAATACACAAAACCTTTATCCCTGTATCCCACCAACTGCTATGTTTTTCAGTGATCAGTCGACTACTAGTGCATCTTGTTTCACAGTACTGGTTTGGATTGGCCCTATGTGGTCCTCTGCCTTGGTCAGGTCTTGTACCAGTCCATGGACCTCCGCAGTGCTCTGTCCCAGCTGTGGAGCAGGCTGCAGTATTCCTGGTCTTTAGAAGGTCCCCGAGGCAAAAACACCTTATCTGTGCTCTGTAGCTTCTTCAGCTCCTCTTTACTTTTCCAAAAACCTGCAAAAGATAGAACAGTACTTAAAGGCCCTGGACCTGATAGTGTTGTCACGATACTGAAATGTCAAACTCGATTCCGATACTACGGAATAGACTTAATACTCAATACTGATTCCAATTCCACGCTGATGATTAAAAACACTATTTAGACAGTAGAATCTAATTTTTAACATAATTCATAGTAATTTCTTTTCTATTCCCATGTGGCCTTATATCTGTGTAATCCCTCAGTGGTTCAGGTAGTTTCCGTAGTGGTCCATGGGCGTGTACTAGTCTATGTGGTCGTCTGATAAAGCTTAAGATCATTCAAAAGTTATTCAGGAAAGGTGATTTCTGTCCTGTGGATGTAACTTTTTAGTATTGATACCTGCTCAAATGAGTATCTAGTTTCGGTATTAGTTTTAGTATCAATTAGTATTTGATTTTCAATACTTTTGACAACCCTAATACCTGATTTTAAACCATGTGTCAGGAGCATGTTTCAGTTTGAACTTTTAGCCCCGCCCACTTCTTTATACATTCTATGGTTCAGATAAAGCTGATTGTTTATATATCACATATACTGGCCCGATATCTCTAGTTTGTGGTTCTTTCAAACATTAGAATAAAATGTCTGTACTTGTGATGTTCATTTTAAAGATACAGTATGTAACTTTCTGGAGCTGGCATGTCATCTGCATGATTCCATGGAAACAGAAAGTTAAAACTATACTTTGGAACATTCTCCATGGAGATAGATAAGTTTTATGCTGTTAAAACTATACTTTGGAACATTCTCCATGGAGATAGATAAGTTTTATGCTGTGGTGTGGAAGATTATAGCCAAAGGAACAACATTTCCATGGAGACAAGCAGGAAGAGGCTCTCCTTCAGGCCAAATAAGAGTCAGGTTTGTGGAGATGCAAGCCCGCTCTTTGCAATAAAAACAAGCGAAAGGAAAAAAAAACATGCCTATATTTGTCTGTTTTTGACAAAAAAAAAAGTTACTGTGGCTTAAGTACATCACAGCTCACTCTTGGCAGAATATGGCTAACTTTAGGAACACCAACCTCTGGGCAAAAATTACGCAATAAATAATTCAGACTGAGACCAGGAAATGAGCACTGTATTTTTAGAAGATATTTTTGGCGCCAGGAAGACAATCCAGACTGTATTCAAAAGAGGTGGTCTCTTTTGACTGGGGAGATCACGTGATGATTCTTAAAGCTAATACCTGTAACATGTGCTCCTACTGCACAAAAAACACAGTACAATCTCAACTGAACCTGGGCTCGTACTGAGGACATATATCATAGAGAGCTCTTTTGGGTTTGTGGCAAAAGACAAAACCTAAATAGGACAACTTGTAGTACTGTAGTAATACAGTAATACAAAAGTAATATCATGAATCAGACCCATGTGGAAAAACTGGAAAAAAGATAATAATAATAAATAAAGTCACTCAATGAAATCGCTAAAGACTTCAGTAGGGCTGTAGGACAGTAGTTGTTTAGTCCAGTGTTTCTCAAACTGTGTTACATGTGCTACTGTCACACGAGCTCCTTCTGGTGGACAGCTCTTCAGTTTGTGGGTTTGCCTTATTTAGAGTTCATTTTATCCACTTTTTTGTCCTCCTTTGGATAATTTCTAGTTTAGAACTACAGTGGAAATGGTGCAGTCCACTTTTAGGACTATTCTAGGTCTAATCTTGGGCCAATAATGTCTGTGATAGACCTGGTTTAGATCTGGTGGTACTTGGAAAGCCAAATCTTTTCTTGGTGGTATTTGGTGTCTTAGTCGACCAAAACTTGTATTCATCGACTAATTATTTAGAGTTTAAGGATTTCTATGGAACAACAGCAGATAGGAGAATGTATGGTGTGAATTAGCTAAGGATTTGGGTTGATTAATCTACCTTTTTACATATAAATACACAGTGGTGGAAGGTACCGAAGTAGTAAAGTACTGTACTTAAATAGAATTTTTAGGTATCTGTGCTTTGCTTAAGTGCATTTTACAGTGGATACTTTTTACTTTTACTTAACTACATTTGACAGCAGGTATCTGTACTTTCTGCTCCACTACATTTTTGAACAGGACTGAAAAGTATAAAGTACTTTTCATATGATTTGAGGGGTTATTTTGACCAAGTTCGTGGTAACATCCTGACAAAAATAAATTCTTAAGAGAAATTAAGGAACTGATTGGTATTGCTACTGTTCACCAAAATATGCATATCCTTTTTACTCTTAAAGTACATTTTTAAACAAGTATTTAAATACTTTTACTTCATGTGATACTTACTTACTTTTACTTGTGTAACTTTTTACCTCAGTATCTGTACTTTTACTTAAGTAACAAAATTGAGTACTTCATAAATACACAGTTTAGATACACAGTTTCCCAGCACATTTCTACATTTAGCCCATTTCTTAAAATTTTTCATGAACTCCCGTGCAGTTGTCGTCTTGTGAGTGCAGTTTGGGTCAGATACATCGCCAGACCACAACAGTTTTTTCCACGCCCTCTTTTAATCGACCAAGAATTTCTTAAGTTGACCGCAGCCCTGGACTTCACAAATACCAATAGCATCTCTTATATGGGGCTAAACAAGGCACAAAGTGTTGAACAATCCCATGCATTGTATTGATGTCAAATGCAGGGACAGTGTTGAACATTCTATCCTCTAAATAAAGAGTGCTTTTATCATCATCGTGGTATCGGTATTGAGTATTGAGTCTATTCCTTAATATAGAAATCGATACTCATGTGGCCTAAAGGAATGTGAACAATCCCGCGCATTGTATTGATGTCAAATGTGTTACAGATCCTTCCCAGCTGTGAGGACATGACACATTATTCATTCGATAGCCACCTGTGCTATGTTTAAAATGACAAGAGCCGGTCCACAGTGTGTTCCTGGGTTGATTGAGCGCTGCATAATGAATACCATCAACACTATTATATAATTAAACAATTAGCATGAAAAGAACTGGTTACGTAACAGGCATTAAGTTCTATGTGAGAGGCGGTGGGAGTAAAAATAGAGCATTTGATGAGCGTTTCAGATGCACAAATGTCAAGTCTAGATGAAGCTATATTTGTAAACAAAAACAAAATGTGCTGAGGAGGAGATGGACAGAATGGTTTTCACTTCAAAAGGCTGTGCAGGTGTTTTTATAGTGTTTGCTGTGGGCTTATGAGGTGATGCCAACATACTGTAATTTGACCTACATGAATCAGTGGTAACGTTGTACCTAAGTAGATGCATGTAATATTTATACAGAAGGTTACTATCAGAATTAGCGTCGCAATTGTAAGGAATAGACTCGATACTCAATACCGATTCTGATACCGCGAGAAGTAAAAACACTTTTTCTTTAGACAATAGAATGTGATTTTCAACATTAAATGGTAGTACTTTCTTTTCTATTCCCATGTGGCCTTATATCGTGTACATTAAATGGTAGTACTTTCTTTTCTATTCCCACGTGGCCTTATATCTGTGTAATCCCTCAGTCGTCCAGTAGGTTCCATAGTGGTCCATGGGCGTGTACTAGTCTATGTGTCTTATACTTGTGAAAGATACAGCTCAAGATCATTCTAAAGCTGTTCAGGAAAGGTTAATTTCTGTCCTGTGAATGTGACTTTTTTAGTATTGATACTAAAAATAATGGGTAATGCAGTGTTGTTGTGTTGTTATGAAACACCCAAAGGTACTAGCTAATAGCATTGAAAATAAACCACACTCCCTTCTTGCAGGAGTAGCACTAGCAGTGGTGTGGTTCACTTGGTTCAGTTGTAAGGCCTCAAGAGAAACTATTCTACAGATATAGACACATTAAATCTATTTAGGTAAAACATATATATTTTTGAAAGCCTATATTATAAAAGCTGTAATGCTACTGTAAAATAGTACAGTAAAAGTGTTTTTACCACACCATATTCTGGTAATAATAACATGCCTAAAGTGTAGATGACTTGTAAAACTACTCATTTCAAGGGAAAATGGTTAACACAGTCATGCTACTACAAACTGCCACTTCACAGTACACCTTTTAAGTGGTAAATATTCATTCAAGTTTTACATCTATGTCATTTTCTGAAAAAAATTATTTAGTAGTTTAACATGAAGTAGGCAAAAGAATAACATCTGCGTAGAGACAAGGTGGTGGGGGACCCTCCATCTGAAAAGTTACATAGCACACCTTTAACATGAAGCTGTTATTAGGGTTGTCAAAAGTATAGAAAATCAAATACTAATCAATACCAAAACTAGTATCGAAACATTTGAGCATGTATCGATACTAAAAAAGTCACAGAAAAAAAACACAGAAATGAACTTTCCCTGAATAGCTGTATCAGAACCACACAGACCAGTACAACTGAGGGATCACACAGATATAAGGTCACATTGTAATATGAAAGAAAGTACTACAGGTTAATGTTGAAAATTATTATTATTGTCTAAATAAAGAGTGTTTTTATCATCACTGTGATATCGGAATCGGTATTGTCTATCAAGTCTATTCCTTAGTATCAAAATCAAGTTTGAAATGTCAGTATCGTGACAACACTAGCAGCCACACAGACTAAAGGAATTTGGACATGAGGACCCATCCGCATGCACTCTATGATTCACTCACTCTACTGTCATTTACCACTGCCAATTAATTAGAGCCTACGTTCCTGATGTAATCTCCACCATTAAGCCTCCTGTTACCCTGTGAGCGAACATACCGACTGCGAGTCCGGCCACGTACGCCGCCCCGAGACACGACATCTCACAGTGCTGCGGACGGCCCACTTTATGTCCAAACAGGTCCGCTGTCAGCTGCATCACGAAGTCGTTAGAGGAAACTCCACCGTCCATTCTGTATACACAAACATGCACGCACACACATATTCTATTAGATTAGAGAGTGTGGGGTAGTGTTACGCGTGAATGAAAAGTCCAGCGTGTTACGGAGCAGTCAGGACAGATTCTCTTACAGCTGCTCTTCTGGAAAAAGGCCAAGATGTATTCAGAAGGAGTAACAGCTCCACAGGGATGTGAGGATAAGACTCACTCAATATGTATTAGATAAGGCCAGTCAGCGCGAACATCATCAAGACTGAATGCAGGGAGACCCACAACACCTTTTACAGGATACTGTGCACGTGCTCTCATTTGGGTTGCCAGTTTTAATGCTGAAATCCAGTTGATTTAGACCTAGAAAAAGGAATTTCTCTGATCTGAATGGTCACTACCTAAACCCCAGCACCTGCAGCCAAACATGAATCAGAGCTAGTGCAGCCTCTGCAGCTCAGTGAGTGAATTCTGGAGGTTCTGAGCTTTCACATGAGGCATGGCCTGTTGTTGTGATTGTAATTCATTTTTAAACCAGTAAAAGTGCACACTACATACCCTACCTTTAAACTGACACTCAGTTAAAGACATCCAGGGAAATGAGTGTTTACTAAAAAGTCTAAATTTTTACAAGACAAAAAAAAACATTCACCTGATTTTTGTGATGGGAATCCGGGTTTCTCTCAGCATCGTCTCAAACAACTGTTTGTTTCTATAAAGTAAAGAAAAATAGTTAATTATACAGTAAGATTAGAGCCATTTCTAGTTTTGTGGGAGCTCAATGCAAACTGTGAGGGCCCTATTTGCTTCACTTAAAAGGTAGGTATGTAAGATTTTACATAATAATTCATAACATTTCATTTTCTTTTGTAGTACAATAACATTTGAGCAGAAGAGAGTGAAAAAAGAAGGTTCTATGACTCATTATCAACACTAACCACATAAGTGTTTCACTCTGCCATTTACTTATTGCAACTCATGTTTTTACAGTGATGTCACGATACTAAAATTTCAAACTCGATATTGATACTAAGGCAAAGATTCAACACTCAATATCGATTCTGATACCACAATGATAATAAAAAACACTATTAAACATTACCATTACCTCTTAGTACTTTCTTTTTATTTCCCATGTGGCCTTATATCTGTGTAATCCCTCAGTCGTCCAGTAGGTTCCATAGTGGTCCATGGGCGTGTACTAGTCTATGTGTCTTATACTTGTTCTGATGCAGGTCAAGATCATTCTAAAGCTATTCAGGAAAGATTCATTCATTCATATCTGTCCTGTGAATGTGGCTTTTTCAGTATCGATACTTGCTCAAATGAGTATCTAGTTTCGATACAGTACCTGATTTTGGACACTTTTGACAACCCTAATTTTTGCACTGTACATTTTTTTGTTTGGATTATCCTGCTTTTGAGCTCTTGTTTTCTGAATCAGTATATCGCACTTCAAAATCTGTTATTACGCCAGGCCTAAGGAGCTAATAAATACACATGGAATTTCAACTACTATCTGCGCAACCTACAATACACCTCAACCGCTTAAACGCTCAACTTTGGGGCCCTCTTGTGGATGTGGAAGCCTCTGCATGTGCACAGTCAGCCTATAGCTACAAATAATCTAAACATATCATTTAAATACAATTCCGTTTCACCTGAAAACGATGGACTCTAAAATGGCGCGGACCAGATGGCATTTGGTGGTGGAGGGTTTGAGTCCCATAAAGGAGGCGCAGGCTTTGGGGTCATTCAGAGGAGCCTTCGGATGTACACATACACACATATTAGTAAGTATTCAGTTAATAAAAACAAATATATAATGATTCTGTTACACAAAATGTGCCTTAAACAGTGTACCCAGATCATGAACTTACACAGGCCACTGGTCACATTCGAAAGCAGAGAAAAGACACAAATCACATATCAAATGACATGCTGTAGAAGATATGATCAAGTCCCTACGGCTATAATCTGTCTTCAGTACATTATTCATGCTCTTTGGATGGAGGGATTACAAATGAGTACAACAGAGGAGATAAAAAAAAAACTAACAGACACACTGCAATGGCTTGGAAATGTGCAAAAGAGGGGTATCAGTGAATGTACAGGTAAAAGGATGCTGAGGTTAGAGCAGGGAAACAGGAAGGCAAGATGAAGCACAAAGAGGACATTTTAAACATTTTGATTTTAAATGTAATCAACTTGACATATAGGCGTCGAATGCTGATTTATTCTTAATTACAATAACACTGGACATGGTCTCAAGTCGATTATCCAATTGGAAAACATTGATCCTCACGTGAGTTGGTTTAAACCTAAAAAGACTCTCTCTGATCTGAATGGTCACTACCAAAACCCCAGCACCTGCAGGTTATCATGAATCAGTGCTAGTGCAGCCTCTGCAGCTCAGTGAGGGGAATTCTGGAGGTTTTTTTGAGCTTTGAGCTATGAGGCAAGGTCTGTCCATATATTGAGAAAAACTTGTATGTGTCTCTATCTGCAGGTTAAGGCTCTGTCAACACAGGTTCAGTTGTGATTGTAATATCTTTTTAATACAGTACAAGCACAGGCTACATAAAGTGCCTTTAAATATTAATTTTCATGTGAGTGGAGAGAATGCAGAGGAGTGGGGACGCAGATAGAGTATAGTAGCAGTAAGATATTCAATTGTTACAGGGGAAGTGGTAAAATAATTCAGTATTGAATATGTAAGTGTTTGTTTCACGTTTGAGCCAACAAAGACACTACTGGTCCAACGAGGTTCATCTGGTCTTCCGTTAATTTATTTTAATAGATTCTTTTTCCAGACCAAGGTTTAGTTTGTTTTCATACCTGACAGTTTCAAATGCTCACTAGAGGTGGGGGCAGGACGGCCTGCAGATGGCGCTGTCGTCCTGCCTCCACCGGTAGGAAGACGGCACCACAACCTGTTTAAATCAGCTGACCGGACACGTCACAGCAACATCAGGTGCCCACCCTGAGGAAGACGCTAGTGAGGAGTCCAAACTGTCAGGTAACAAACTAAACCTTAGTCTGGAAAAAGAATCCATTAAAATAAAGACACTGCTGTATAATGTACTGTAAAGTAACATTTAAAAACCTGTGAACATGAAATACCTGCAGTCCACTGAACGAAGGCACAAAGCACACTCCATCTGAGTCGGACACGCTGTACGCCAAAGCACTGGTCTCCTTCACATCCTCGAACAAGTCTGAAATGACAAACATGAATCTAGAAAATGATGGATTTCATTTATGCACATATGACATATTAGGGCTGCTCCATTTTGGAAACAAGCATTGCGATTGGATTTGCGATGTTTTAATAATTTGATTCTGTATAAAGTTCTCATTCATTTAAACTCATCTAGAAGAACTGACAAAAATAACGAAATATAACTGACATTTCACATCTCAGAACACGCTTGTTCAGATCTAAACTACTGGGTCAGCAGTTTTTATGCAGAATACATTTTTGGAAATTACAGTACTTCGAGAACTGCAGTATTTATGATTTCGCTTCGATTGCGATTAATCGTGCAGCCCTATGATATATACTTTTACACCAAATTGTAGACTTGAATCAATACGGAGAAAGTATTTGTTAGAAGTTACCTTTCTTTCATATCTAACACACGTATGCCAATAGGAAACACTGGTTTACATAGTTTACATGCACCAAAAATCTGATCATTATCTGATTTCTGGAGATAATCAGATTAGTGAAATGTCACATAGCCAGGATCATCTGAGGTGAGTAAAGACAAAAATGAAAGAGTTAAAGGGCCTATATTACCCAAGACTGATTCATGTGAGCTTTTAGTCATGTTATAATGTTGTTACCTCCTCAAAAACATTCCTGGAGTTGTGTTTTGTTTCGTTCACACATGTTTAAGTGGTAGTTTTAAAGTTAAAAGGTTTTATTTATTTTTTTTTATTATTCAGATGTTTCTAGTGAAGGTGTATGGAGTTTTAAAAAAACACCACTCAATGACACAAGCTGGAACAGAGTGTTATCAGTTTGAGAGAATAACACAGCCTAAATATGCAGGATTTGTGTGTTAAACAAGTGTGAAGCAAAATAAAACACCAGATGTGTTTGTGATGAGGAAACACCATTAAAACATAGATCAGAAATGTACGTAATATAGGCCCTTTAACCTTGATTAACCAGGTGTTACTGATGATCAGATTCAGTATGTAACTTTCTGGAGATGGAAAGTCACCTGCATGATTCCATGGAAATAGAAAGTTAAAACCATACTTTGGAACATTCTCCATGGAGATAGGTATGTCATACTATGGGAGATTATTAAGGAACAACATTTCCATGGAAACAAGCAGGAGGAGTCCCTCCTCCCGGCTAAATAAGGTTTGTGGAGATGCAAGCCCACTGACAGTAAAAATGCATGTTTTATGTTATTCAGCGCAATGAACAAAACCAAAATGAACAAACAAACTTGTTCTATTTTGTCTATTTTTGGATAAAAAGTTACAAACTGTGGCTTTAAATTAATGCAAATATTTCATAAGAAATTACTGATTTGTTTAGACTCTCCACACTGCACAATTCAGTAAAAATGTCTCTTAATACATTGTTCACTCACCCAGCTCTTGGGCCCATTTGATGGCAGTGCCCGTGTCTGCTGCGTTTCCCTCAGCGAGATACACCACCTCAGCTCCAATCTTCCACCCCACCAGAGGGTACAGGCCTTCAGAGAAAACAGAACAAGTATAAAACCACATAGACTAGTATACGCCCGTGGACCACTATGGAACATGGATGACTGAGGGATTACACAGATACAAGACAACTACAACTTCTATTTTAGTATCATGGCAACACTAACCTGAACTAAAACACATCCAAACCCCACTTAGCCCTTTGCTTTTACCTGCGACAGAAGTGTGCGGTTTACAGCCTGTGTGGATGTCCATAAAGGTCCCCGTTCCCATGGTAATCTTCACGTCCCCCACGTTGAAACAGCACTCTCCAAACATGGCCGCCTGCTGGTCCGCCACCTACAGTGAGGACAATCACATGGCTTAGACCAGGGGTTAGCAAACGTGTGAGGCCCGGAATTCATAAATAACTATTCAACTGACAAAACGTATGCAATCAGGTTAGAAATGTGTGTTTGAATAGACCTAATTATACTTTAAAAATAGATACAATTAGGGCTGTAGGCCTTTAGTCATTTAGTCGATTAATCGGTCGATGGGAGTCTTAGTCGACCTAAAACTATATTATCGACAAATTATTTTATTGAAATTATGAGGATTTATATGAGACAAGTGAGTTTTTTTGGCATTTACAGTTGAAACCAGAAGTTTACATACACTATATAAAAAGAGACATTTCATGTCAGACAGTGAGAAAAAAAAGTGTATCAGACTAAACTTTTCCTGTTCTAGGTCAATTAGGATTACCAAAATTATTTCTATTTGCTACATGCCAGAATAATGAGAGAAGGATTTTTAGGAGAACTTTTTTCAAAGTCAGAAGTTTACATACATTTCATTAGTATTTGGCACCATTGCCTTTAAACTGTATGACTTGGGTTAAATGTTTTGGATATCCTTCCACAAGCTTCTCACAATAGTTGGCAGGAATTTTATCCCATTCCTCC
>KN475522.1:21468-24654 GCA_000787095.1 Periophthalmodon schlosseri | reverse complement strand
TCACCCACAACCCCCAACCCCCCCCCTCCCTTGTAACTTAACCAAGTGCGTATCAGTATCACCCACTTTTGATGTCATCCGTTTGGACACTTTGAGGGAATATTTACCCCCCCCACCAGCACCACCACCACCACCACCATCCCAAAGCTACCCGAATAATTTTCAACTGCATATTTTAACTCCCTATCTGTCTTTGATGTCTTATTTGTGTGATTTTGTCTCCCTGCCCACACACACAAAAAATGAAAGTAAAAAAATTCCAAAAAAAAAAAAATGTCAACCGCTTTCTTCCTGCAATGTGACGAGGGAATGTTTTTCATTTGGCGCGATCAAAGTTGAGCACTTCATTGCAGTAAACACAAAAGATGTTTATGGAATCCCGTGGTGCGTTTCATGATAAGAATCTTAAATTTCAGTTGTTTTTTTTTTGTTTTTCTCAGAAGTGGGAGATTTTCTTAACCTGCGCAATTAGCCGGGACAATAGTGCAGTGCGAGCGGAAAGACGAAGTGCCGTCTCTAATCATTGACTGGCCCTAGCTTGGCCGCTATATTTTTCTTCATCCAATGGTAATTTGTATTGCCGACATTCATCATATATTGTTGGTAACCTTTAATTCATTCGCTGTTAGCACTTTTGTCTGCTGAAGTAAGACCCGACTTTTGTTTTTTGGTGTGAACTGTAAATTGGCAGTGGTCGACGGCAGCCTCTTCCTTCAGTAATAAATATCACACCATGCGCAGACTTACTGAGAAATCGTCTACACTTTGGAGTTGTAGTTTTCGAGACTTTTGGAACCATTCATTGAAAAAACAGAACTTGTGTGAATCATTTGTTCGTCGTTGCATAAGGAAGATAGATGGGGTTGACCAGTTTGTCGAAGGTATGAGAGTTTATACATTTTTTTTTAGATGGTTGGTGGAAATTTGATGGATTATATTTCCTCTTTTTGCTTGTTGGTCCAAAATATTTCAACTGCGACTAAACATCTAAACTCCGCCCACAACCGCATTTCAAATAGAGCTGCTAAACTGGACATATGAGGAACAGCGTGATTGGTCTAACAGGTATCCACGCTTCAAGCTCCGCCCCTGCAGCCAGGTGTTTGTGATCAGTGAAACACCTGGCTGTCGTTAGGCCAGTCTTTCGTGATGTCACCAACTACACGTAGCTGCAGTGTCCACTGTAGCCAGCGCTCACTCGTTTATACATTTTGGGCCACAACATTTAACTAGTTTGCACTAAAATTGCCAAAAAAAATTAACTTGGAACTGTAGATAATGCTTTTAGTTTAGTGTTTAGATCCATTTTAAGAATAAAAGTTAAAAGTCGTTTTTTTTACGTTTAAATCTTTGTAATATGGCTGTAAGTGAATATCTAAGTATCACCCGACTAAAACGTTTCATTTAGTACTATTTACTTTTCTCGTATTCTAAATCCAAATTGTAATCTGTCAGCGCAAACCAACATTCTTATCTCCTCCCGTCTGGTCTTAAGGTAAGAGGTTAAAACAAGCTCACCGAACATTTGCCTTACATTTCTGATCCGTGGATCTTCTGTCCTCTCCCCTTCTTCCTCCTCTCCTCTCACCTCTTTCCCCCCTCTCCTTCTCTCCTCTCTTCTGTTCCCCCTCTTTCTCCCTCGTCCCTCCTGAGTATGTAAAGCTGAGTAAACAGAGGCGAGCGGAATACTAATGTCCCTGGACAGGATCAAAGTGCGGCGCTGTCCTGCAGGTGTTTCCACAGAGAGGCCTTTAACCCACAGAGCCACACAGAGGAGAAACCATCCAAGTAAAAGTGCTATTATCACCGTTATTAACTGTTACTAAAGGTGCACTATGGAACTTTTCTGGTGGAGGGTCAACCATGTGTTTGTCTCCATGGAGATATTGCGTTACCAAGTTCTTTGGAGATGAGCAGGTGCGGAGAGACCGACCGCAGTTGCGTGCGTGTTTTTCAAGGTATTTCTGAGCAATGAAAACACCTGCGATAAAAGACACGCAAGATACATAAGTTTAATGCCTTACTGTGAAACATTCCAGGTAAAGCAACATCACGTCCGTAGACTCAAGCAGGCATTGTACCCTCAACCTGGAAAGTTACACTGTGCACCTTTAAGCTAGTGAGAACTCGCATAATAACAGCACGGCGCGGACGAAGCGAAACAAAAACAAAAATCATGTTACCACGACAACAGTAAAAGAGTATGTTAATTTGGGGGTCTGAAACTTTAGGATCCAAGAGGTTATGAAAGTGATGTGAAAATAAACCAAAAAACGTAGACTAAACCTGGACCAAATCAGGTCCACAGGCCAGGACTTGACCAGACCTGCTAACCAAAACGCGACAATAGCTAACACTAAAGAACGTGACGCAAAACCTTGATATAAAAATAATTTCACAACAGCGCTGTCATGCTAATCTACATCCACGTGTTCGAAGTGAATGCAGTTTGTGGGTAGAAATGTTCAAAAGTTGTCTGGTGACAGTTGAAGACTCTGGACACGATTTTTCGATGTATTTGAGCAAAATTGTACAGTACAGACATGTTGTATAAGCAGCTCTTGAGGTCAAAATAAGTCTGCTGTGTGCTGTCTGCGTCTAATTCTTAAGTGTTTTATTGTCTGATCAGGACAGCAAAACTCTGCACTGGTCTCAGAAAGTTGAAAAGTTGAAAAATGCTTATAAACTCGTTGCGGTGAATACTTGGGATGCTCGGAATGCATAAGATAAGTGAGGAATAACTTTGGACCACCGCAAACTATTTCTGTTTTTCGCATTTTTAGTACAGTGAAATATACACGTTTTTGATGGTTAAAAGCTCAAAAAGTCACGATATGTCCCCTTACAGATACAGAAAAAGTTACATGTTTTGTATCTTTATTAAATATTCCCACCACGACTCAAACTGAACTTATTTATGAAGTAAAGTTGCATGTGACTTGTTAGCTCTCACACGCCTCTAAAAAAACATATTTAAAAACTCCTCTTTGAAGTGAGCGATGGAAATTCCTCTAACTCGTATTCCCACTAAAGCTCGTATCTCCGCGCGCGTTTTTGAACAAACCACTTGCTAATCACACCGCGTCCACATGGCGACAAACTTTGGGATGATAATGATGCAATCCCCGTGTCGACCGGGCCCTCCAGTCGAACCGGGGGAGCCTGCGCATAGAGAGAGGTGTGTCT
>KN475522.1:6468-18968 GCA_000787095.1 Periophthalmodon schlosseri | reverse complement strand
CAACTGAGGGATTACGCGAGTTTTATATAAACATAATTTAACATGAGAAGGAGGCGACATATGAGCTCAAAACTGTGTAAAATTTATATGATTTACAATGTTTATAATAATTACAATAAAGAAAAGATAAGTTAAAGCTGCAATTTTACAGTTGCAGTGAAATATTTCTTTTAAAATTTAAGAAAAACTAAAATTCCCATGTTTTCGAGCAAACTGCGTCTAGTCCCAGTACAGATATATTATATAAGGAGCTCTTGAGGTAAAAATAAGTTTGTTGTGTACTGTCTGCATCTAATTATAAATCGTTTTGTTCTCCAATAATCAGGAAGTGCACATTAACATGCTGGTTGTTGTTAGCTTTATCGTGACGCAGTCAGTTTGGACGCTCAGAATGCATAAGGTAAGTGAGGAATAATTTTGGACCACTGCAAACCGTTTAAAATGAACTAGTTCTGTTTATCACATTTTTAGAAAGTGCGCTTTAGCATGCTAGTTGTTGTCATCAGATACAGCGCCTTTAAAGATAAAGAGAGATAAATATCGCGTGAGACCTGCCCTTCAATATCACGAGCACCAGATACGTTCCTCCCATATGTAGCCTACGTTTATTCTCATTTTTACAGCGGACACTACGCTCATTGATTAGCTCAGATACCTGAAGATTCCTCATTAGCGGAGCTCTTTTTCTCATCAGGGCACATGAGCGCTGACAAGGACACTGCTGGAAACCCTACATCCCCATCACATTCAATCATCAATCACCACATCCAGAGAGGGACATGTCCGAGGAACCACCCAGGAACCGGCTAATGCTACTGAGATAATGACCCCACCCCGCCCAGTATGTCAGATGTCAGAGCAGGACGCAAGCAGCGATTTGTTACCATGGTCTACTTACTCATAATCTAATTGCTTGGGTTAAAACATAGACTGTATTAAAAAGTCGACTAAGCGAGCGCGACTTCACCCGTAGCGTTCGGCTCCGGTCAAATGAAGCTCGTCGAGGCTGGAGCGGTTATGGGGCGAATTTGGAGCCAAGTTACATATTTAGAATTCTGACTGCGAGTATCATAGCAACCAAAGAGCCAATCCGGAGCGATGCTGTTGAAGGTAACGCCCCTTCCCGCCCGCTGGTTTAACAGGGGGCGGGCGCTTAGCAACGCTATCAATCAAACCCGTTGCTAACGCTAGAGGGAAAGAAGGCGCCTCATTGGTCTCTTATTATTGTTCATATCTTGACTTCTGGACAAAATAGCCAAATAAAAACACCTGGATTATGTGCCGCAGATTAATACGAAAATTTTAAGACCAAAATGACGAGCCTGACAGCAGCAGTTACGGAAAGAGGGACGATGGAGCCGGAAGCGCGCTCATGCTAACTTCATATTTGGAACACGGCGGTTAGCAGGTTAGCTACGTCCATTTATATATACAGTCTATGGTTTAAAAATATGTATCTTGATTTAAGTAAGAAATAAAAATACATTGTCAATGGAACAAGTCCAGTTAAAGATACACTTTGGAACTTTTTTGAAAGGGCGTGCGCCACCTGCCTGTGTTCATAGAGATGTTATTGCTTTGTCTAGAATGTTCCACGGTCTTGCCTTAAACGTATATATTTTTCATTTCCTCAAGGTGCTGCTGCCAAAAAAACGTATTTTAAGAAGACTCGCCTCTCCAAGCTCTGATCTGTAACTTGGTCTGGTGGCGTTACCTGCTTATCTCCATGGAGATAGCGAAGTTTAATGCCGTACTTTGGAACATTCTAGGCAAGGCATGAAAAGTAAAAAGTAAAAAGAAGTTTTATTGTAATCCTCTTGGCAAGTGACTACTTAAAATGTATTAAAATCAAGATACAATTCTGAATTCAAGTCATTTTAACTTTAACTTGTTCAGTGTAACTTCTGAAATTATACTAAGCACAAACGCAGTCTAACTATTCTTTATGAAGGAGTTTCCGCATGTTTGGACTCCGCTGCTGATTTAAGTGATTTTGTTAACCACAAACACATACAGACATATTTGGCAAGTTATTAGAGCCCTGCCAGTCTACAACATGTTAAAAATTATAATGAGTTGCATATGTATAATTGTGTTAAGCGAGGGGATCGCGAGTGTTTGAGATCGGCCCACTGACCGAGCACTAACTCGGTCTCGCTCATGTATTCTTCTGTTCTGGAGATAATCGACCAATCACGCGCCGTCGTCATCGCCGAAGGCCGCCCTCTTCTCTGATGAGATTGTGAGTTGTGTTGAGTGACAAGCCAATAACTTTATAAGAATTTTGGACATGAAAACGACATTCGATTTTGAAATTTTAACATGCAGTCAGATTATATTCAAGTCATGTAAAGTTTGAGAAATATTGAAAGTGAAACAAAGTGAGATTTGATCGAGGATTCACTGATAACTTGGTCATTATGAATTTAGACCATTTCCACTATTTAGATTTATCACAGTTTAAAGGATATTTTGTTTTACATTGTAATAGTTACTATGGCAACTGTTCTACTTTTCCATCATTCTGTAATCTCTACTCTTAAACCACATTTAATAATTCAAGCATGAACCAAAAATGTTGTTTATTTGTTATGTATTTTAAACCAGAAAGTTAAAAAGCATTAAACCCGGTCACATGGTAAAATGACTATTCACGTCACTATTTTGAACATGTTTGTCTAGAATCTTCTTGGGTTTGGTTCATAACAGGTATTATATCTTCTGCTTATAGGTTGCTGGTTAAAATCTTGGAAAAAATTAATGCTCTTGCCTCATTCAAAGCTCCATATCTGAGCCAAGATCTTGGTCTGGAGAAGTGACCAAGATCTTGTCCATTTTACTCATTTTCTGTCGTCCACACCCATAGCAAACGAAAAATTTTATTCTGTCAGCTGGCCAAAAGTTTTAGGGTAAAGACGTTTTACTGCTCATCCAAGCCGTTTCTTCAGTTCTGGTCAGATTGCGGGTGGACACTGCCTTATATCTGTCTGAAGGGAGGAGCTAACGACACTGAAACTAACACACCTATTTGTTTGCAGTTTTGTGTGGGTTTTCAAAGTATCTTTTTGCAAAAAAAATCCATGTAACTGAATAATTGCAAGATAGATACGTTTAATGTCATACTGTGGATCATTCCAAAGGATTATAGCTCCATGGAGACAAGTAGGTAGTGGCTCCTCCACCAGAAAAGTTACATAATGCATTAACTTAGTGGTGGAAACTGTGTAGAGGACACATTGAACCTTGGATCTTGTTTTTGAGGCAATAGGGCCAACCACTCTGCCACAGTATCAACAATAAAGCCTGACTGCGAAACCGTTATGTAAAAAAAAAGTTACCACTGTAGGAGTATTATGTGGTATCTTGTTGTTTTTTTCTCCAGTTTGCTGTTGTTCGATATATTCTCTGTAAATCCCTGTACCTTCGCATTCAAAGCCCTCGCACCTCTCATCATTACCGCTTGTTTTTCAGTTCGACCGCAGCTCTGGAGTGCCTGGCCTTGTCTTATTTATCCAATCTCTGCTTCACATCGCACCTTCCCCTTCACCCGTACACATATTTTAACAGAAAAAGGCCTCCAATTACCAACCACTCAAGTCCCGCGCTCCTGGAGAGGCCTGTTGAAGTGATTGGCCACTGAAATGCACACTCACACGCATTTGTCATTCACGTTGCTTATCCCTCCAACCCGACCGTCATTTGTAAACTGATTTCCTGCCAGCGACGCCAACTTGTGAGAGCGCGAAAGCCGGTAATGCTGCCCGAAAAGAGCCGCAAACACAATTTCAAATCTTATACACCTTTTTGATGAGTTCGTTGATGAGTGGCGCGCTGTGGCGGTAATCCAGACCTGCTGGAGCCACTCGAGGGAGCAGAGAATGGGGTTGTCAAAGCACAACTGGCTGGTTGTACAGGTGCTTTAGAAAATACATTCTTGTAGAGTGGAAATAATGTTAGAAACATGTGTGAGGGCAAGAGAACGCTGGTATAGACATGTTTTATTAAAGGTCCTGTGTCACACAAAATGGACTCGAGTTTTTAGCCCTGTTATAACGTAGTTACCTCATCAAAAACATACCTGGAGTTGTGTTTTGTTTCATTCACACATGCTTCAGTAATCCTGTGTTATTAGTTTGTCTACATCTCCAAAGCTCAAAATGCTCTGTTCCACCTTGTGATGTCATGAAGCGGTAAATGGTAAAATGGTCACATTTTTACATTGTTTTCCACCTTCAAACCTCTCAAAGCGCTTTACATCAAGGAACCACTCACCCATTCACACACACATTCATACACCAGTGTACGCAGACACCGAGGGAGAGGTTAAGTGTCTTGCCCAAAGGCACAACAACAGTATTCATCTGTGGGAGCTGGAATCGCACCGCCAATCTGTGTGTCAGTGGATCGGACTGCTCTACCAGTGACCTTTACGTCAAGAGCGGGATTCGAAGCTCGAACCATCCGCCTGTCAGTAGTTTAAGTTAACAGCTCCTTTTACCTTTAGTTCAGTAGAAATTGGCAATTCCAGGGCTGAAATCATCCAAATGATTCTAGTGAAGGTGTGTGGAGTTTAAAAACACAGTGGAGCACTTCATCGCAAGGAAGAACTCAGCCTAAATATGCAGGGTTTGTGGGTTAAACATGTGAAAATGAAACAAAACACAACTCCAGGTCTGTTTGTGATGAGGAAACAACAATATAACATAGATCAGAAAATAATGTAATCTGGGCCCTTTAATGGAGGACTATGCAACTTTTCTGGTCGAGGGTCCGTCTTCTTGTGTCCATGCAGATATTATAGCTTTGGCTGGAATATTAATTTATATTTGAGGGGGGCCCGTGTGAGGTTTCTTGCCCTCATCGCATTCACCTGCGTGTATCCATTAAGACGGGTATGTTTAAGGTCATAATATGGAACATTTCATTCTTACAGCTCAACAGAGAAAAGCAGCCTCCAGTAAAGTTACACAGTGTACTTTTAAAGCGTTTTATGAGCTTTCTACCATGTGACAACGTTGTTCCCTTATCAAAAACATGCCTGAAGAAGTTTTAGATGTCATCCATGCAAGTTTGAGTATTTTAGCAATGTCTCCCGGGGCCTATTTGAACCCTCCTTGTGGTTAGCTCTAAGTTTCTGTCAAATGTTCAACTCACAAGCCAACGTCACCCATGCTCCCACACGACAATTCTTCACAAATATACAAAAACTGTACACAACAACTTGACAAACCTGATGCTATGTGCAGTAGTTTCATTAGCGGGACGCAGACTGATGGTGTGAAGATACGATGTATGTGAAGTCCCCCAATAATCCAAGCTAACGCGATGAAAACATTTTAAAAAGTGCAGATGTTTTTTAGTTGAAGAAGCTGTATGACTATGCAAGCCACAGAAAAGTTAGGGTTTGGTGAAGAGCCATGCCCAAGGACACAATGATCGTGTAGAACTTTCGCAGCTCATATTCAACATACCTGGATTTTCGTCATTAAATTTGAGTCCATCCGTGCCAAACCAATGTACACATCCTGACACAACATAAAATATATTTAAAAATAAACACAAACTTCTACTCATGAACCTGTCTTATCGAAATCCACTGTGTTCTCATGGTCCAAACCTGATGGAGCAAACATCTCATCCTCCAAGTTCCGCACGTTTACAAAGGTGTGGTCCGCAGCAGAGTCTGGTATAATCTGGTCTCCTCATGACAGGTGACACAGGGAGATTTGACTGGCAGGCTCCAAGGGCTCCGACGGTGCACATGTCAGGACTCTTGAAAAGGTCACCTCCGCTCTTCTAATGAACCGCTGGAATCCAAAATGCTTCATCACGACACAGCTACAAGTTTGTATGATAGCTATGATAAGTCATCGTAATTCTGCGATGGTCTTGTATGTATTAAGCACAGTTATCAGTTGTCAACAACCCCCACACATAGTGACTGTCTAAACATTGGAAGTTGCTCCACTAATCCACAATTTGGGGTTGACTTTTGTTAAAACTGGATTTCTAGTCTCGTCCCAAAAAATATGAGATGGAGTTAGTCTCTGATAGCAAAACTGGGTGTTCATTTGGATTAGGAATGTCATATCTTGAAGTTTTTATTTGAAATACTTCCTTTTTTCAAATCTTTTAAAGGAGTTCTACGTGACTTCGCTGCCTGTTTTTGCTTTTCTTGGGATGTTCCACAGTTGAGCATTTATCCATCTTGAATTTATGCTCCCTTTGTAGATAGATGCGTTTAAAGAGCTGTTTTCTGTTCTGTTATTATGTTCAAGGACAGACCTGGAGTTGTGTTTTGTTTCATTCACACATGTTTAACACACAATCCCTGCATATTAAGACTCAAAATGAAAACACTCTGTTCCACCTTGTGATGTCATGTGGTAATACAGGAAGTGCTCCGCTGTGTTTTTAAACTGCATAAACCTTCACTCGAATAATTTGGATAATTTCGGCCGTGGAATTGCCAATCTCTACTGAACAAAAAGTGAAAGAAAACTACCACTTCATGACATCACAAGGTGGAACAGAGCGTTTTCATCTTTGGAGATGTAGACAAACTAATAATGAGTTACTCAAACATATGAGAACGAAGCAAAACACAACTCCAGGTATGTTTTTGATGAGGTAACAACATTCTAACATGGCTTTAAGATCACAAATGTTGCGTAATATATGACCTTTAATGCTTTACTGTGAAAATCCCCAGGCAATGCACTAACATCTCCATGGAGACAAGCAGTTTGCAGACCCTCCACCAGAAAAATGACATTGTGCAACTTTAACAAACAAGAATAATATCTGGTTCTACAATCTTCCGAAGTTGGCCATCTCTCTGCTTCCTCATGTCGTAGGTCTTTGAGAGTTAAACAGTTTGTCATTTTGCTTGGATTAAACTACAAACACTGTTAAATGTGCTCATCAGCTGCACGGAGCATGGATCCAGGAGCAGCTGAATGCAATGTACCATCCATCTGCTCCACAGTTAGCATAGCCACGGGCCTTTAACCCTGTGTCACGAGGTAGCACGGAATTAGCAAAACAAGCAGATATTATCTTACAACTCTATAACGGGAGTGCAAAGCATGTACCTCAAGGAAATAGGATAAACAAAAACATAATTGATTCCAGGCGAGCTGCAGGTGGACACTTAATTACAGGAAATGTATTAAGCCATGTTCATTAATCACATTGACGTGGACTTATTAGAAAGATGCACCGTTTGCCCCGCCGGATAATGCAATAATATTCCGAGATGCTAACCCAATGGGAATGTTGGGTTAGCATGACAGCGTGGACAAAGTTTGGCTAATGCTGATAAATAGGAAATGAGGATTCTTTTATGGAACTATTTACAGTGGCGCATTCTATGAAACAAGACTGTAACAATACGCATTCAGGTGGAACGCGGCGGGCTCCTCATCCATCACAGGTAATTGTAACAAGGAAACCGGTGACGTAAAGTTGATTTGAAAATGATATTATAGCGTGGTTGTTTTTATATCGTTAGGCTTTCTTCGGTTTCGTTTTGTTCTGGACATATTAAAATGGAAAAATGTGCGTTCGTTAAAGCCTCTGGACTTTAAGATCTGCCACCTGCTTGTCTCTGAGATGTTTTCGCTTTGCCTGAAATATTCCACAGTCTGGCATTACACTATCACTGTGGCGACAAACAGGCCAAGTTACAGGTCAGATCTCTGGAGAGGGTTAAGCATCTTTGGTTCTTTAGTTTTGTTTTGTTCTTGCCATGTTAAAATGTAAAAATGAAACTCCTTCTATGCAACTGCAAAATAATGCTTTGCAGCAGCTATGCGACAAGCTCATAACAACTGATTTATTTACTTGATTTCATTTGATAACCAGATTTCACAAGTTTCAACTACTAGATTTGGACTTTTTTTATTTTAAGCAAAAAAATGTTGCATGGTACTTATTGATATTGTATTTGCAGATAAGCCAGGAACACTATGTAGCTATTCCACTGGAGAGGTCCACCTTCTGCTCGTCTCAGTAGGTCTTTAAGCTTATAGACCTCCATAGACACCACAGGCAAAGTTACAGGTCATATCTGTGGAGAGGAGAATCCACTCACAATAAGTACAGTATGCATGTTTTTCAAGGCATTTTTGAGCAATAAAAACACCTGCATTTGAATAAAAGTAAGATCAATACATTTATTGGCATACTGTGGAACATTCCAGGCAAAGCAATAATATCTCCATGGAGACAAGCTGGTGGAGGCTCCTCACCAGAAAAAGTTACATAGTGCAGCTTTAAGCAAATCAAATATTAATGTAAATATAGACCTTAAACTGGTTGACACTCAATGTTGTTACTTAAGTAAAAATATTACATGCAAAAGTATTACTAGTACCCACTTAAAAATGTGCTTTTAGAGTAAAAAGTAAAAGCATTTCACACAGATTTTGATAACTTTTCTAATGAATTTTGTGCATTTATTTTTATTTGCTCAAAGACGATGCTTGAACTCAAAAGCTCAGGCCCAAATCAGGATGTTACCACGAACATGGTAAAAATAACTCCTCAAATCATATGAAAAGTACCTTTTAATTTTTAGTTTAGTTAAAAAATGCAGTGAAGTAGAAAGCACCCACTGTAAAATAAAAGTAAAGTACCTAAATACCTAAAAATTCTAAAAACTACAGCGCTTTTACTACTTGTACTTCGTTACCTTTCACCACTGAAATCAAGACTGTGAATTCAGGTTTTTAAGGGAGATTCTACTGACAATTAACAGCCTTTACCTTATATTTTCATGTTCCGCTAATACTGATTATGCTATAGTACATTGTGTAGCCAGCGAATTAGCCTCTCGGTCCCTGGAGTGACAGTGAACTACGCTAGCTCTTTCTTCCTTTCCAAAAACCTGCGCGGTGCATCCTGCTGAGGGGACTGCGGAAATTGGCCTTATTCCCCCAGCACTTCCAGGCGAGTGGCAATTAACGCGCTGATGAACGGGGGCCCCTCTCGAACACAACTTGGCCGAGTGCGAGCCAACAGCGCGAGCGGCAGCCTCTCCACTCCGCTCGCTCCCCGCTCCTGACCTGGGGATTATTATGGGATGGTAATGACGCTACTGCCGCTGTTCTTGATCAACTCACCTGAGGAATGAGATGAAATCGTGTAAGATTTCAAGGTCTTTGTTGGGGTTGTATAGATGGATATAGTAGATTTCACAGACTGTTAGCTGGAAATGGGCTTGGTGGTGGATAATGCTGGGGTTTTTTTGTTGTTTTTTTTTTTTTGGTTCACCGGCATACGTGTCCATGAGCAAGACACTTACGCCTAATCCAGTTGCTGTTTTAGGCTGGTTGTAAAAGGAAATATTGTAGACCTAGATCAATTAGAAAAAAAAAAAAGACATTACATTAATGGCTTTACACTATACTATACTACTACTACTACTACAACTACAGTACCTATCTCTGTGACGACAAGTAAGCCAAGTTACGGATCAGATCTCTGGAGAGGAGCATGCAATAAAACATCTACAAGGTAAGTAAATATCATTATGGAACATTCCAGGCAAGGAAGTAAGGAAGGATACACTGTGCAGTTTTAAGGCTGGTACAATATTTAGATTTATATTAAAATAAATAAATACAAATAATTGGTTCTGGATTGTTTTGTTCCCTTACACTTTTTTTTGGCAGAATCTGCACGTAGATCAGAAAATAATTGAATAACATAAAAACAAGTCAAATTCCCTTTACACCACACACACTTAGAACTACTGAAACTCTTCTGACAGATCTTGGGTGCACTTTTATCAGATCATTAGCGTAGCCTCCTTCTCGTCAAGAGGCAGTGACCCCAGGCTCCAGACCGGGCTCTCCATCGCTCCCCTGACCTCCGGTGGACCAGGGGAGAACCAGTCAGGCCCCACACGCCTCTGCTCATCCCCGCACCAGATTGATAGTCCAAATCCGAGCTGACACGCACGGCTAAAGATGCCAATGGTAATTAATTAGCATTTCATTTTTGAGGGCGGCAGCTAGACGGGGCGATGCCATTGGCCCCGAGCGTCGCATTATCAGGGTCAGATCTGCTCCGGGACCAGCGCACCAAAGAAGGGAGGATGGAGGGAAGAGGAGAGAGGAGGAGAGAGGAGCAGAGGAGCACTAAAGGACATAAAAACATTCGGGGATTCATGTTGTTTTGTTGCATTTTGACATTTGTATCATTAAATTATTTTGTAAATTCAATGGTATTTTTAAAGCCAAATTATCATATTATGAAAAATTATTAATTGGATTGAATAGTGCTGTAAACTCATGAAAAATACTTGGAGTTACGTTTTCTTTAAGTTATGCTCCTTCAACAATTCTAGAAAGTGCTCCTTCATGTTTTTAAAGCCCATAAACCTATATCAAATTTGCATTCGATATCGCGCTCGTTACTCAAATTGCCTTTACTAAAAACATCTCACACTAGAGTCAACACTGATGCTAGCAGCTACTGTTTTTAGCCTTATTTTCTATGCATTGATTACTTGATTACTTGATTCACTTTCAAAATAAAACAAAAGAATGCAAATTAGACAAAGTGAAAACCCAAATGTTAAGAAGTTCTACAGTATCACAAAAGGTCAGAATAAAACACAATATGAGAACTTTAACCTGTTCTGATGTAAAGGTATTAGTTATTCATAATTTGCCCCAGCATAGATACTGTAGTGTATATCTGCAGTACTTTTTACTAGACCACAGCACTGTATGGCAAAAAGTTTATGACCTAAAAGAACTTGGAGCAGTGACTTTCGTGTTAAAAATGCCATTCCTTCTTTGTCAAAATGTTTGTCTAACACAGAGAAAATGATCAAACTGGACTTTTTAGTGCTGAATTAGCATTTTGGCATTTCACATTGATTGAGTTCATTCGAGTATGTGCATTGTGTCACATTCTGTTCAACTTGGACACAAAGACCGTAGCTTTCCCGCCATCAGGCCTCTCCAATGCATTTAATACAGCGTGGCATTACTGGCACCTTACTCACATTTTTAATAGGAATTTGCATACATCACATCAAAACCCAAAACGAGTTAGTTAGTAATTGCTATAGGCTAGATTCTCTCCCCAGTCTCCAGATTGAATTTGAAATGACCGACTCAAACTTTTCTGGTGGAGGGTCTGCCATGTAGATGTTCCACAGTACAGCATTAATTTACCTATCTTATATTTATTAAATTATTAGAAATACAGTGAAAAATAAATTCTTACTGTATGCGGGGTGCACTTCTCCACAGATATGTCACTTGGTCTAGTGGCATCGCCTACCTGTCTCCATGGAACCACATTAATGCCAATGAAAAGTTACATAGTGCACCTTTACATTTCTGTGTGCTTGACCGGATTGTCTTGAATTAACTTAGCAGTATATTGAAATAATTGTTTTTAGACAGTAGATTGTGCTAATATCCCTCTCTCATATGGGGTTGGTAATCATCAGTGGTAGATGGTAACGAAGTACAAGTAGTAAAGTACTGTACTTAAGTAGAAGTAAATTTTTACAGTGGATACGTTTTACTTTTACTTCACTACATTTGAGAGCAGATATCTGTACTTTCTACTCCACTACATTTTTAACCAGACTGAAAAGTAAATAGTACTTTTCATATGATTTGAGGGATTATTTTTACCATGTGGTAACATCCAAACAAAAATAAATACACAAAGTTCATAAGAAAACTTAAGACATTGATTCGTATTGTTACTGTTGACTAAAACATGTATCAGTTTTAATCAAATATCACTACATTCAACACTTTAACAAATTAACAACACTCAAAATCTGTGTGAAACACTTTTTACTCTTTAAGTACATTTTTAAACAGGTAATTAAATAGATATTTTCATGTGATACTTTTACTTGAGTAACTTTTTACCTCTGTATCTGTACTTTTATTTAAGTAACAAAACTGAGTACTTCATCCAGTGGTAATCATTATTCTAGTGCAAGAAATATCTGAAAGACAATAAGTTTATGTTAAAACTGTATCGGTGACGTCATCATTGATTGCAGTATTAGACCAAAATTCTAGCAAAACCGTAAAAAATATTGAAATGTCAAATAATTTACCTACCCAAAACTCACTCAAACATTTTAAACTTTTAGAATGTTAAAATCTCATCCAAAATATATCTAGCTCTTTCACCAACCTGTGTCTTTATTGAAATGTACAAAACATTTGAACTGACAACAAAGATTAAAAGTTCTAATGGGTTTGACAACGCCCCTGTCTGGTACCCCTCTTGTTTAGGCCCGGGGGGGTCGCTGGGTTCTGCCCTTATTACCGTGTGGAAACTCTGAGCACAGGTACCTAAAACAGCCCCAATTACAATTACACTTAGAGGCATTTTCCATGACACGGGCAATGTAATCCCACTTTTCAATGTTTTCATAAACCCCAGGAGCTTTTGTTGCCCCAACCGCACTGTTTGGATCTGTCTTCCCCTCCTTTTTTCTCTTTCACTCT